>JAOYMV010017809.1:0-11482 GCA_025802375.1 Polystichum acrostichoides
ATATATATATATATATTATATTATATATATATATATATATTATATTATATATATATATATATATATTTATATATTTATATATTATATATATATATATAGAGAGAGAGAGAGAGAGAGAGAGATTCCAATCCTTGTTAGATGCAATTGTGCTTCTTCAGGTACTTTTTTGTCAAGTACTTCAGATACCTGCAGTATTGATATAAAACAAAGCAGTGAAGATTTAGTCTTGACTTCACTGTCACAAACACAATTTTTCCCACTTTGCAGATTATGAAAACATTATGAGCTTCTCCAGGTGAGGCATAGCATACCTAGCTAGGTGTGGTGAGGGGCAGGCGACTGCTGGCCCCCCTCCTCATGAGCTTCTGCTGGCAAGGTGAAGCATACCTAGCTAGGTGCGGTGAGGGGCAGGACAACAACATCATGAGCTTCTGCAGGCGAGACGAAGCATACCTAGCTAGGTGCGGTGGGGGGACTGGGCCTCTTTCCCACATGGGCAAATTCCCAATACTTCTTGTGAAAGAAAAAGGCCTAAAACCAAAACAAACACCTCAACATCTAAGTAACCTTGGAGGAGCAACAGGCATTCAGTAGCTTTGCTAAAAGCTGATACTAATGATTCTTATCATTACCATCACAATACAAAACGGCCACATCAGGAATTTCAATAAAACAGCACCATCAAAAAAGCAAAGAGGGAAAAACACTTAAAACTTGACATGAATCACAGAACCTATGGCACATTTGCACGTCCCCCCACAATAAAGCCAAAGTCTACAAGATTTGTAGGCAAAGTCTACAAGATTTGTAGGCATATGGCACCTCCTGATTACGCATATTCTTAGCATGCAAATACATGAAGAAATACAAATGAAAGGGCTGAGACCCTATTGCACCTGCAAATACAGCATCCCAAAGTAATGCCCTGATATGTAAATACACGAGGAAATACAAACCAAACAAAGCAGACTACAGCAAGGCGCACCTGCAAATGCTTCACACCTCGGCAATTAGCAACTACCTTTCTCGCTCAACTTAAGCTCATAATCACATGATCACTTGCATGTTAATATGTATATGCTCATCGAGAAAAGTAAAAATTCAAATTAGAGCCTCTCACATATAATTATTCATTAAGTGGCAACACAAATGACAAAGTTAAAATACAGCCATTCCCCATTCCTAGGTCATGGAACAGCAGTCCATACTCATATGCTTTTCAGATGACTTGTCGTCTGTCCATAACACCTAGATAAATTCAGGAACATGCCCAAATTCACCTTTAAGGAACAAACATGTTATATACTCAAGGTTCAACCACAAGACTATATATCTATCAATTTCATTATGCATAGCATGGACTAGATACTACGACATCCCCACTACTGTCAGCAGGTCATGCCTTTGACCTGTGTGCAATTTTTAACCCTAAGTTGACCTCATCAACCCTTGCAAATCTAACACCAATTCTGAATTAAGATTCAACCCCATATTCTGTTACCAGGGCAGCAGTGCCATCAAGAGGCATTTATAACCCTTCAAAACTTCCGGAAGTTCCTTACAGAATTGTCTACAGAGAGCACTTTTTCTCTTTGAAGCCTCCAGATTCCCTGTTAAAAATGTCCTTCCGATAAAAAAGCCATATTAGATAAGATGATTAAACTCATAGTAAAGTCTCTCGGTAGGCTCATCAAAAAGGAAAAGTGCTGGAGTCTCAAAATTATTTGATCCTAACCTAAAACCCTGCCAGATGCATACATCCAGCTCGCATGATGACGTCTCTGAAAATAAAATCTTCATAATTTGCATGTATATAGGGTTCTAAAATGCCCAAAGGGCCCAAAAAATCCAAAAAACCCACTCATGGGGCTTTCTCAATGACTTCCACACGTTGAAAGCCACTCAAGGAAAACTAACAAGATATTGACCAAAGTACAACAGACAAAAGGCAAGTAAAAATGCACAAATATAGAACCAAAACCCTCAAGTGCATACACTGCAAAGATGTAAGACAATGAGCTGCAATTATCATAGGTAACTCATGGTGGGTTACCTTTTATACACCAGAAGGTATCAGACCAGTCAACCACCATCATGGATAAGAAGGGAAACGAGCAACTCATGCAATATGTTACATCGGGAAACACAATGAGGACTAAGTAGAGATCATCCCCGTGTAAAAGTTGGTGTTGATCGCCCTCCTTTTGCAGATATATGTGCTACGAGTTGGAGAGAGCTTACTGTTGCTCAGGAGCCATGTTAATAAACCAAAAGTACAATGCACTCATTCACCAACAGGGCAATCATGCATGTAACGACAAAATGGCATGAGCAAGATAGGCATGCCTCCTGATTTAGTCATGGTTTCAAAGAGAGAGGCATTACTGTCTTGGCAAATTCTCTCACACTTGGGAGCATTAGCGGGTGCCTCCTGCACTGAATCAGATCCTGCAGTAACTTCCGTTCTTTCTCATCTAAGAACTTGTACACGCCCGTGAGGCCATACACAACAAGAGATAACTTTTTGTTACTGGGTACCTGTTGAATATGGGACGTAGATGCCTTTTCAGCATCAGACCTTGTGACCGGTTTGGCATTCGGAACAAATTGCACGCTCCCTTCGCTGGCGAAACCCAATTGCATTAACACTGTTGCAAATGGCTGTTCCCTCAGCCATCCACCAATTCCAGCACCTTCTGGACTCATCCAAATAGATGCTTCAAAAGACATATCACGCTCTCCGTTTATGTTTTTGAACTGAATACCAAGTATTGACATGTTTTCTTTCTCCAGGAGGAATAACCCGTTCTTTCCCGGAAGAAGTACTGGAATCAGAGCATCAAATCTTGCCTGATTAGTCCTACATATGAACGCCTTCTCCAGGATAAACGCGTGCAACAGACACTCCAAATCAGGAGTGTAGCCTATAACTGGTACAAAGCCAGAGAAGTTTACCAGGCCTGGTCTCACAGCTTGCATATCACTTTGCATGTCACTTTGCATGTCACCTACCAGCACACCCAAGAAATCCCCAACGGTGACAAACTGTTTCTTCAGGGTATCCATGGCCCTCACAAGAATGTACCGGCCAACCAACTCTCCAGCCTTACCCTCATCAATCCAGTGATTCTCCATGCAATTCTGTAGATAGCCCAATGCAGCTTCCCTGACCTCTTTACAACCAAACATATCTTTGGCAGCATGTGTGATTATGGGATCCCATGGCTCACATGATGTAATACATCTATTACCATCAGAAATGTCCAGAACATAGCTCAAGTGAGATGCCACAAGATTGGTTGCCAACCTAGAGAGGGGATTGACGTCTAATACAAGGCGTGCACCTAATATTGCCATGGCTGTGGTTTCGTCCAAACCTTTGCCTCCTGCTCTTATCGAGATAAGGACATCATCTTGTACCCCTCCACACAGTTTTCTTCTTGCTAGAGCTTGTGTCTCTTTCCTGGCCTTTTCCATTACACTTTTGTCGGACCCCGTTATTTCCTCAGCTATGGAGGACATGCAGGATGCCCACAGCGGCCTCCCAAACTTGAAAAGACGCTGCAATGTGATGTCGCCCCGAATTTTAAAACTTTCAAGGTCCTCTGCTAGAACATTGACATTAGAAATTTCCCACACAGGTTGAAGAACAGTCAGCTTTCCTGCGCGGACCCTTTGACTGGGATCCTTATCCAGGCTTGGTGCAAGCACTGGTACATCGGAGCATGTGTCAACAAAAACTCCAAACGTTGACTCCAGAAGAGCAAGAAAGGCCCTTCTTATATTGTTTCCGGCTCCATGGGAGAAGAGTTGAGCTGCTTCATCAAACACAAATAAAATGCCCACTCCCTCTTGGCGGGGCAGGAGTGGACGAACCTTAAGCAAGGCATCTATAGCTTCTGTGTCAGTGCAAGCAGGATTCAGGACCCACTGTTCATTGACAGCCTTGATAACAACTGACACTTGTTCCTTTTCCATGAGGCAGTGCTCAAGAATCCATTGTTTGCATTGCGATGGGGGATCAGAAGATGATGAAGCCAATTCCAAATCCCCAGTGAGATACAAATACAAGACTTCCAACCAAGCTTTCAGATAGCCCCGATAATAGTCTTCCCCTTGATCTTCTTTCATCAGGGCATCAGCTAGTTTGCTGGTTCGCAGAGGAAACCCTGATTTGGTTTGAAGACTGCAGTAACAGACGAATACATCCAAGCTGCTCAATTCCACAAGGCTTCTGGACTTGCCTGTGCCGCTGGATTGTATCACTGAAGCACAAGGTGTGGTTGACGGTGAGGCACTTTCCATCCTAGTATCTAGCCTTTTAAGAAGCATCTTTAAACCTTCCTGTGGATCCACAAACGGTGCTTTGAAAGCTGTGGCTAGGGCTTCTAATGCTGGATCTCCAGCAGCCTTAGCCTTCTCTCCAGCAGCCTTAGCCTTCTCTCCAGCAGCCTGAGCTTCCTCCCAAAACTCTTTACCTCGACCACGAGCTAATGATTGAGCGAGATTATCTGCCAGACTAAGGAGCTCACTCAGATCAAGATTATTGAGCCATGGCTGTTCAAGATCAACAGTTATATGCGCTACCTTCAGCAGCATTTCTTTTATGTTTTCCTTCTGCTGCTGCATCTGCTGCTTCTTCTGCTGCTGCATCTGCTGCTTCTTCTGCTGCTTCTGCTGCTCCAACAACTGTTGTAAAATCTCCTTCTCCTGATTCTTCTGCTGCTCAGGAGCAGCAGCCGCAGGAGATTGAGCCGAAGGAGATTGATCAGCAGCAGCAGAAGATTGAGCAGCAGCCGCAGGAGATTGAGCCGAAGGAGATTGAGCAGCAGCCGCAGGAGATTGAGCAGCAGCAGCAGAAGGAGATTGCTGCTGCTCCTCTGTCTTGGCTCTCTTTGAGGGCCTTGTCTCCGCCGCCGGCGCCGCCGCTTCATCGATCTCCTTCGCCGCTCGCTTCATCGATCTCGTCTCCATAGCGAAAACGACTCAGACTTCAGACTGAGGCCTTGTGTCACACTGGGACACCCGGCCATTCTAATTTGGTTGGGTGGCCGGCCATAAGTTCATAGCCTTCCATCAAATGGGCGTTATCCAAGTGGTTGGCCGTCCGTGTTTGTAGCGTGTCAAGCCCTTATCAAATGTGCTCGCGCGTTGAGCTTGTCCAAGTGGCCGGCCATCTGACAAGGTACTGCGCCCAAAAACACCTTTTTGCCGAGCGAATAGCAACCTCAGCGTGGCCGCTTTGTGCCCGCCCCAGTGTGACACGAACCTGAACCTCTATCCACTAACTGAAGGTTAACTTGGAGATTGGTCCAATCATTGAAGGGCATTCAACCTAAAAGTGCACTGACATTTGGTTCAAGTGGGCTTGTATTGAGGTGGTAAGAGCCCTTTCCCATACACTTCTATAATTAGGAATGAATGTTGGGCAATGGGTACCCTCTACCAATGTTGGGACCCTACATTTCTTCCTTTCTTTCCCATAGAAATAGAGAAGGAGAAATGTTTCATCGAAGTCAACACTACTACTTGCGTTGAGAGGTCACAAGCTTTCTGTAGTTACAAAAATAGAACTTAAAGTCAATGTGGAGGTAAAGTGACCTGCTACTCCCATTCTGGAGGGGATGGAGATTTGTAGAGGGTGCCTTTTGGACCCTCTAGATCTAGAGGGCCCATCATTTTTTGGGGGGTCTCTAATTTCCATATTGGGTCTATGGGAAAGTGTTGCATAGCAATGCATACCCCTTATTCTGTCCATGTTGGTGATATGGGAAAGGGCTCTAAGACCTCATGAAAGGTACCGCCTTTCTATTGGTGCCTTTACCCTAGGTATGCACAGCTAAGAGGGGATCGAGTAGTTTAACGAAGCCTTGATATTTTAGCTAAGCAAATTTGAAACATTGCAACAATTACCTCTTTGAGGCAAAGTTGAGTTGGGAAGGCCTCGTTGTCAATTGTGCTAACGTGAGCTTGAAGGGAGGTAAATGAAGCCTCCAGCTCCATTCTGACTCATGTGGAATAGATAGCGGTTCTAGGAATTCAACCAAAGCTTCGGGACCTACTAGATTGTCCATGTCACCCACCACCTTTCGTAATCTGCTAACGTGGAAAACTCGGTGAACTCTTGAAGTCTCTAGTAGCTGGAGTTTATAAGCAACATCACCGACCTTCTTGAGTATTGTGAATGGACCACAATCAAAGGATACTTTCCTACAACTCTCATCAGCATACATCCTAGCACAATCTTGGGCTCTGCGAATACTATCTCACGCAACTTTAAGTATATTTTGCATGTCTTGCAAGAGGTCTTTAATAGATTGTATTTGCTCCTCGAGTCCAACAGCAATAGGAGAATGAGGTTGAAAGCCATACATGAGCATAAAGGGACTAACCCCAGTAGTCGAATGCTTGGAACTATTATAAACAAACTCAAAATGGGGTAAGTACTCCTCATGGTTGGACTGCTTCTTACTCACATATGTTCTAAGCATGTCTTCCAAAACTTGATTTTCTCACTCCATTTGACCATTGGATTCGGGATGATCTACTGTACTCATGCTCAAAGTCGTATTCAATTGCTTAAACACCGCACGCCAAAAGTGATTATCAAACTTTCTATCCCTATCTGACATGATATCGATGGGCAAACCGTATAGTAGATAAATATTTTATATGAAAAGGTGAGCAAGCTCTGGTGTTTTCACATCGGTTCTGGTAAGGATGAATCGTGTCATCTTCATTAGTCAGTCTACTATCACCCAAACCGAGTCATGTCCTCGATTTGTTATGGGCAATCCAACCATGAAGTCCATGGATATACTTTCCCACTTACCTTGAGGAATATCTAAAGGACGTAACAAGCCACCCACAGTAAGGTGCTCATGCTTATTGACTTGACATGTCTTACATTTGAGTATGTACTCTTTAACATCATTATACAATCCAGAAAATTATCTTTTAACTAGTGCATAGGTCTTATGAATTCCTAGATGCCCTGCACTTGGACTGTCGTGACTTTCTTGTAAAATTTGGGCCCTAAAGTTTGCATCATAAGGTACACATACCCTCCATCTATAGAGTAAGTAACCCTCATCTCTTGGAAAAGTTGGTGAAACTCCTCCCTATGATGGATTTATCACCTCCAGGTGGTGAAGAGCCTGATGCTACTAGATATTGGAGTAATGTCCCAAGCTCATTGGCAATTGAATCCCTTGATTCATAAGTAGGTAGAGTCTTTGAATCGTATCCAGAACTAGACTCAATGGGAAGAGTGGGTGCCAACCCCGAACTAGCAGGTCTTTCTTGATTCTGAAGTGATACTAATGAGAATAACCAAGCTTGCATGTAATGAGAATCATACTCAGACTTGCCTTTTAATGCGTCGAAGAACATACTCCAAAACTTGGTGAAACTCAGCTCATTCACCATCGACATATACGACTCAGGGCATCAGCTACAACATTAAACTTGCCTCACAGTTGAATATCAAACTCTTGGAGCAAATTGGCCCATCAGCCCTTTTGCCCCTTCAACTTTGGTTGGGAAAGTAGCCATTTAAGACTCGCATGATCTTTCACAATCTCAAAGTGCGCACCATACAAATAATGACGCCACTTTTTCAAGGCATGAACTATGGCAAATAGCTCTCCCTCATACCTTGAACAATTTTTCTCAATAGGCTTGAGCTTTTTACTCTCAAATGCAATAGGGCATCCCCCTTGCAATAAAACTACCCTAATGGCCTTGCCACTAGTATCCATCTCAAGCATTAAAGGCTAGTTAGGATCAACTACTTTCAGAGTAGGAGTGACAACTACCACCACCTTGAGCTTCTCAAAGCTCTTGCACTGAGTATCGGTCCAAACAAAGGACTTACCTTTAGCTTTAAGCAAATTGGTCAGAGGAACCACAATCTTTGCATAATCCCTCACATATTGACGATGATTACATCCTGACTATGATGAGTATGTGCCACCCAAGGCTCCTTTAGCCTTTGATGAGGTAGAGGAATTTGCTCAAATTTATGATGATATTCATCGAAAGAAAAAAGGTAAATGTCCACTACACCATCATAATCATGATGGCGAGCACATTTCTTTGGGTAGCACTCATAAACCATTTTTCAAGAAAGGGGGCATTTCACCAAAATAAAAAATCCAAAAATGAGCAAAAGAAGGACCAAAAAATAACTCTTTTGAAGAGAATAGATTTTGAAAGGGATAAAAAAGAAAAATTATTTTTCAAGTGATAAGTCAAGTAATGAGGGTAAGAACCCACGATAGGCACATGTGATCCAATGTCTAGCCATCTATTTGGAGAAGTTGAAAGAGATTACAGTGAGTCACACTCACAAATTGCATGCTTGTCATGTTATGCAAGCAATGTGGACACCCACCTTGGACCACATGACCTAGTATGCATGGTAGGCACCATTGCAGGTTGTAGAGTTAGCATCGTGATAGATGATGGTGTGACACATAACTTTTTGAATTATACCTTAGCTAAGAAATTGAAACTAGTGGAAACTAAGAGTAAACAAAAATAATAGGGCTCATTGGCAAAGGATTGTGATCAAACCATTTGGGATACTGTGATTCTTGGTGTGCTAGTAGACATCCATGTATTTGAGTCTCGAGCAGATTTTTAGATGATGCATCTAGCGATCAGATGTCATTATAGGATGGGAGTGGCTCTTGCAGTTAGGTCCTATTTTTAAGTGCGGTTATTTGCATAATAGTTTTGAATTCGTGCATGAGGGAAAGCATTATGTGTTGCGTGGTGAGCATGATGTGCCAACTTTGCCACATATGATTTGTTCCATGGAGCCGTGCCGTACATTATGCCACAATGAAATTGAATAGGTATATTTTTGCACTTTATCTCTTGAAAGTATTGTTTTTAATTAACAAGTTGAAAGTACACACAACTCGAGTCTTGATCAAAACCTACTGTATGAGAACCATGTCTTACTGTCTACTTATGAAAAACTTGAAACAAGTATCAATACTTTAAAAAGTAATCCTCAAAACATTACTAACAAGGGTTGTGCATAAGATTTTGAGTCTCTTATGCAAGAGTACTCTGATGTGTTTCCGGATGATTTTCGAGATGGGCTCCCTCCATCTAGGCCAGTCAATCATCCTATTGACCTAGTAGCGGGGGCTAAGTCTGTAGCAAAATCACCTTACAGACTTAGTTATTCTGATGCCATAGAGGTAGAATAGCAATTGGCAGAGTATTTGAAGAAGGGGTTCATACGCCCTAGTTCTTCTCCTTGGGCATCACCCATTCTTCTTGTGAAGAAAATTGATGGGTCTATGTACATGTGTATAGACTATCGTGGTCTTAATCAGATCATAGTTTGGAGGGATTATCCTTTACCAATGGTAGATGAGTTATTTAACTAGCTTGGTGGAGTTAAATACTTCACCAAGATTGACCTTAGATCATGATATCACCAGGTACAAATCAAGGAGGAGGATGTGACCAAAACTGCATTTCAGACTCATTTTGGTCACTATGAATTTTTGGTGATGCCATTTGGCTTAACAAATGTTCCAATGGCATTCATGTTTCTCATGGACTCAATCCTACGACCATACCTAGTATAGTCGATCAAAGCGCAACCATCTATATCATTTACCTAAAGTGTTCCAACTCCTTAGAGAGAATCAACTCTATGCCAAAAAGAGCAAGTGTGAATTCTTTGCTAAGGATATTCATTCTCTTGGTCACATCATCTCTATGGAGGCTATGAGGATGGATCCAGAGAAGATCCTTTAGTTGCTTGAACCTCGTAACTTAGAAGAGTTGCAAACCTTCCTTGGTTTATCTGGCCTCTCAAGAAACCATGAAGAGTTTGAAACACATCTAAGCTCGACAACTTGAGACAAAGGGCTCAGTATTTAGAGAGATACTTGGGTTGAACTTATCCATTGCACATTTATCTAATTCAACCCAAATTCGATCTTCCTCATTCAAAGGAAGGAATTCTCGATAGAATACCCTCTCAAATTCTTCCCAAGTGTGTAGTTGACAACCTAAATTAGTCAAACTCATCCACCACCTGGAGGCTTTATCATACAATGTAAAACTAGCCTCAATCACCCTCACACTATCTGAAATCTGTCTAAGGACATGCAAATCACACCATTTTTGCAGAAAGGTATTAACAACATCCTTATTCCTTTCTTTCTCTTCACCACAATAAGTCGGGGGTTTGATGTCCTTCAAAATACTAGAAGATGGAATATTCAAACCAATTGACTAAGACACAATAGGCCTCAAGGACTGCAAATTGCCCCCACTAGGCTCGGCAAATCATCCCTTTCACTAAGTTGTACTAGCTTGTGTGGTAAGAGAAGGTGGACTAGGGGTCGAAGTAGTGGATTGAAGACCCTCCATGCGCTAATGCAACCCCCTAAGAAGAGTGAGAACATGTTGCTGAGATTTTCAAGGAAAGCAACTCGATCCACAAGCTTATTGCTAGTCTACTTAATGGGTGCATCGCTACTAGCGCTAGGATGGTTACTAGGGTCAGGTGTATTGACATCTACATTAACAAATCATCCTCAAAAAGAGAATCACTACCCTGAACAGGATCTTCATCAACAACAGTGTCTCTCGGGGGGTTCACTATATGTAAACCCTCTATATCACGCGCGTTCAAGGCCTATTTAAAAATACCCTTATCTGCAAATTTTTCCTAAATAAAACACACCCCTTTTCTATTCAATCTATGAATACCCCCTTTATATGGTACCCTTCTGTATGTAAAACATGTATAAAAAAGGTATTAAAAAAATCCACGTGATACACTTACATATTTATTAGTGACCCCCCGAGGGTAGCTCCCAATACACTCTTATTGCATCATACAAAGCAAGTCATTTCTCCATCTTAGGGGTATTTGCAATACACTATGTGATCACATTTTCTCTCAAACTCTCAGACATTCAAAAGTGAGTACCCATATCTTGTCGAACATCACCTACTAAATGGTCATCATCCTTGTTTCTCCACATCAAAGCTAGGTCTTGGTACACACATCAAATTACTTTGAAATCCACATGATGACCGTGAGCGTTCTACATTTTCTCTAAAGTACATGATAAGTAGGGTTGTGTTCTTCTAGAAATAGAAGGATGGAAGTTGCCTAGAGTGTAAGGGTTAGTTCTTTGTAAGTAGAGTACCTATATGACATAGATAACATAAAGTACAACTAAAGGGATTGTTAGCATTGGATTGATGGGTATATCTTATTTTGTGAAGTCTCTATTTGTCATTGAGATCTGTTCTTATTATGTGATTTAGGGAATTATTTTTCTTTCTTTAATTTGCTTGTTCATCAAATAGATCTCTTTAATTTTATAGATTTTGACTTGATCCATGATTTTACTTCATTAGAAGGCCGTGGAGATCTTTGGATTTGTGATGCGGGAAGATGGGATATCAAGCCTAGTGGACTATAGTGGTGTAGGGA
>JAOYMV010018920.1:0-11346 GCA_025802375.1 Polystichum acrostichoides
GGATTGGGCCACACTTTTGCATGAGACGCTGCAGTTCTATGTATGGGAGTTTCTTTGCAAGATGAGGGCAAGACTGCCACAAGATACAGTATGGGCAGTGATAGCACAAAAAGAAAGCTAGAATATGCTATTGGCATGGGAGAGTCGAGTGAAGACATGTTCACCAAGGAGGAAGTTTTTGAAATGGCGTATAAAAAAAGGTCTTCTTTGGTGGTGCTCAATGATAAGAAGGCATTCACTAGTAAGCCTAGGGAAGCAGCCATTTTTGGGACAAAGTTGAGAGTGTCCATGCAAAAAGCTATGGCGGAGACAATTCAACCTCCTGCAAAAAGCTATGTGCCATCAACCCCTGTCACTCCAAAAAGAAAAATGATGGGATTTGTAAGTTTTGAATGTACTGTGAGGCTTGAGGAGACTATTTCTAATTTATATGCAGTGCAGCACTTCATAAGGTAGCCGACTCCACTGATGGAGGGCTGTAAGAAGAAGGTGAAAGTGCGACAAGTAGCTGTTAATGATGATGCAAAGATGGAAAAAGTGCAAGAGGAAGCTGCAGAGCTACATCAGCAGCAGGTTCATATCCAAAAATAGCATAAGGAAGAATCAGCTAGTGTTCAAAATTTTGTGGATATTTTTTGACAATGGACAGAGGCTTTTAAGCAAGACTATAGAGCTGAGTTGTCTAGAATGCTTGGAAAGATTTTTGAGGTTCAAGCAAAAAATGAGTTCCTACAGGTTTGTGTTGCAGCCTTGTCAAAACTGGAAGGTGAAATTGTTGAGGAAAATCATGTACAGGGTGTTATTATTTCAATAGCAGATGTAGAAGTGATGAAGAATGCCTCATAAATGTGGGAAGGTGTATTATTCAAAATGGAAGATTGGATCTCTAAGCCTTATGAGCAGGTTAAATCCATGTTCAGGTCTAAAGATGATGAGGAGTGCCAAATTCAAATAAGGGAACTTGAGGTAGAGAATGTAAAATTGTTTGATCAATTGATGCAGCAAACTCTGATAGGGGCAAAAGATATTTTTCGAGAATATCTTACAGGGGCAAAACATGTGTTTATAGAATACAAAGCTCAGTAGGAAATTGTTCAAGAAATTTTGGGTTTGGGTGCTGAGCAGACAGTTGGTCTTAAATGAAGAAAAGGATGTGGGAAAGAAAGAGCTGTTTGTGCAGGTGTCTACATCCCATGATGCGGATAATCCATACGAATTGGTCAAGATAGCTAAATTCTATGATGATGAAGCAAAAACAGGGAATACAGGCAAAAAAGCAGCAGAAGTCAAAGTAGGATCAACATGAGATGAAACATCTCCCTAGTTCTTCAAGTCAAATATTTTCAGATCAAGGGATTGTGGGAAACGGGTCTTCCTCGTCAGGATCAAGCCACCGGGCTGTGCCATGTGTTAGGGCTTTACCTACATTTCCCTAGTTGGCCTTAGGAATACTTTTGGCAATCTCTTTTTGGATAATGTTTAGTAGTTCATCTTATGTTAGATTTTGGTATGTTTTGGGAAGTTTTGATGAAGTCAATTATCAATAACGATTGTAACTATGTTCATACAATCAAACTTTTGTGTTGTGTACTTTAGTTTCTTTCATTCTTTTCATGGATTTTGATTTCTGTCTGTGTGAGTATGATTTAGGTTAGAGTATACAAGTGGGCTACGTTAGACAAAAGGGAGAGAGTAGGAGTATCAATAGCGGCAGCCAAAGGGGTAAGGAAGAGGTGAGAAGGTAGAGCAATTTGATGGGCATGTTAGTGATGTGCTAATGGGCAATTTGATGGGCATGTTAGTGATGTGCTAATGGGCAATTTGATGAGCATCATCATCAAGATCGAAGCCACCATCATCATCAATATTTGAGCCTTTGTATTTTGTGCATCTTCAAGTGCGCTCAACGCACTTGAAAATGCACTTTTTGGAGAGCAAAGCTATTATGAGCAATGTTTGTGATGAAAGGGAGAGAGAAGGTTTTAGCATGTGTGGACGGGTGCTCCCCACCATTCCAACCCATACATGACAAAATGGAGTTGTATTCACAAAACGGAGCTGTATTCACAATGCTAGTAAGGGCAGACCCGTGAGGAGGAGGATCTGTAGCTATGATGAATTTTGGAAACTGATTGATGCAAGAAAAAAAGCTAAAGCAGATGTAGCTTTGGAAGTTTTAGATGTAGTCCTAGAGGAGCATGTTTTGGGCAATTTAACACAAGGAAATAACAAATTTGATGCTAAAACTAAAAATGATGGCAATTTTTCAAAGATTGCTTGCATGGCAATTACTTCCATTAGTGGTTCCAATGAAGATAGGGATTGTGCTGAAAGTGTTTCACAGGCTAGAGACCTCAGCATGGATTGTTCTTGAGGAGTTCAAGACGAGTCTTTACAGGACGTTAAGGGATTTTCCAGCACCATGGAAGCCATTATTGTTGATTTCTTAACAAGATTTGATGAGTCTATGTTTGTTGTGGATAGCATGTTCACAGTTGCTGATGTCGCAGAGCAAGAAGAAGATGCCATTATTGATGATTTGTTAGCAAGAATTGATGGAGAAGAAGATGCCATTATTGATGATTTCTTAATAGAATCTGATGGAGATGAAAATATAGAAGGGATTTTTGATGTATGTACCTATTCAGAGGGGGATCAAGAAGAACCTCCACAAGTGTAGGATATCCAGGGAATTCTTCCTTGTGTGCTTTCTCTGAAGTTGCAAGAAGAAGAAATTGCTAGCTCTGTGACAGATGATGAAGATTTCCAAGGCTCTATGGGTTTAAAGGAAAGTGATATGAATGAACAGTTATAGATGTGTGCTGACGATGTAGTCAGAGGTGTTGATGATGCAGTTGTGAAGAAGCATTGGATGTAGTGTAAAATGCGAGGAGTGTTTTTGACGGATATGATCCTGAAGGATATATTGGGTGTTATGAAGTAGCCATGAAGTTTTGAGGGGTTCTTGAAGACTAGATGATTGCAAATTTTGAACACCTAGTGATTCCAAAGCTCAATAAACAAATTTGGGGTTTTGCAAACGAATTTGCTAACAATTGGGATGACTTTGCAAAAGCGGTCATACAAGAAGGCTCGGAATATCTGGATCTAGAGATAAAAGAATATGCTTCCGGAGATGTACATGGTGAAAGTATTCAAGAACTGTTACAGATGCCAAGTGTTCAAAACCTGGCAAAGTTTGAAGCTGTGTTAGATACATATCTTTTGCAAGATGAAACATTACTGCTGGCTAGTGATGATGACATCGTCAAAGCCTTGTTTGCAAGAATGACAGAGCCAAATTCTCAACATGCAGGTTTTGAGTTTTGGGGATGAAGCTATGAAGCTTCAAGGTCCACAAAGCAAAGAGAGAGAAGTGATTGGGAATGCTATACAGGGTGAAGTGACATCAGAGGATAGAATAGAAGAGCAAGAAACCTCTTCGGATATGATTTGTGATTTGGGTGATATTTTTGGTCTAAGTGAAGATGCAAATAAAGATGCTTGCCATGAAGTGCCTACTATACAAGGTTCTAAGAATCAAGGTTGTCTCCAAGTGTGCGATCAACATCTGAGACATAAAAGGGATTTAGGTCTTGTGTCACAGGGTATAAATTGCAAGCAGATTTGTAATATAAACATCTATCTAATATACATTGGAAGGGTATTCAGGGTGATGACTTGAAGCAAGAAGAGGGTCCTAGCTCTATGCTGGCATTAGAGTTATGTAATGAACGTTGTTCCAAGGAAGGGCAAGAAGATTGGAATTCTTTAATGGCTCTTGTAGAGAATTATGATGTAGATGCACAGAGGTATTGGAAAGAAGGGTTATCTCTAGATGACTGGCTGCATATCTATGAGGATGATTTGAACAAAACAATAGACACCATATTTGAGAGGTATGCATCTAGATGATTGATAGATATGCATCCAAATGATTTGATGCATATCTATCAAGATGATTTGAACAGAACAATAGACACCATATTTGAGAGGTATGCAGAGTTTTGGGATGTAGAGGTGGAGAGATATTTGGCGAAAGGTGAGAGGACTGACGAGAGGCTTCCTAAGGTTTCTCTGGATGATGAGAAATGTTGTCTAGAGGATTCTTTTAAGAATGAAGATGCAAATTTAGCCTTCAATGTGGAAGAGATTTGGAGCCGGGTGTACATGATGGTGCCTTATGATCCGGGAGGAGTTAGAAGTTGCGGAGAGGTTCAAGGCTCTAGGCATAACAAGTTTTTTAATTACCCATATGATCCTGGAGGAGGTCAGGGAAAGACATAGGATACAATTGATGTCCAAGGGTACCATGAGGTTGGCACATACCAAAGGATGTGCAGGTTTAGAGGGGGTGGATGTCATGTTGTGCAACGTCCATGCAGGGAAAGGGCGCCCAGAAGCCAAACTCACATGCTCTCGGATGCATCGGCATGCTACCCAAAACGTACATGTTGTACAGATGATTTGCACTATTAGCTATTGTGAATCTTCAAAAGGTTGATGCACTGAGGTTTAGTAGAAAAGGGCCAAGCACTTTGTGTGCATATGCGCACAAACTATGGTGTAAATCCAAGGCTAGCGTGTTACAGTTCCATGGTTGCCCTTTGTGAGCTCACAGGGAATTAAACAAAGGTAGTAAGACTCGATCCGGACATGCTAGCTTTGGATTATTCCGACATGTATCATCCCCTCTTGGGTGCGTGTCAGACAGAGCATATCCTCATGGGTGCTTGTCAGAAAAGGGATGATGTCAATGCGGGTAGATGAGCCTTTGAACGGGCAATAAAGCTGGACCAAAGCGATGGCCGACTTATGCTCTCATGGCAAATTTAATGTGAAGGTGAGCACGTGGATGAGAGGCGTGGGAACGTCTAGCCTTAAAAAGACTTAAACAAATTAATGAAAATCAAAAGAAAAAGAGGACCAGCACTGCTGCCAACCGATTGGTGGACATGAATAGCTATGCACGTGAAGGGAATGGCGACCAGAGAGGAGATCATGAAGAGTGTGTGGGGCAGGGAATAAAAGGGGAAGATCAGTGATTTGTTAAATAAGGATGAGAGGAGAAACGCTACCTGTGTGCACACAAAAGAGATCGCAATTGCTTCCCCGTAAAGAAGGAGACTTGTAGGTAGTACAAAGAGTGTGTGTATGTGTGTACCATGTGTGTGTGTATGTATATAGTAGCTTGAGTGTGTAGTGAGTGCAGCCACAAAAAATTGTGCCCATATGAAGAATAAGGACAGCAGGGAAAAACGCTGCCTGTGTGTAAACATAAGCGATCACCATTTTTGGCCATTGAAGAAACCACCTGCACCCCACCCAATTGTGTATGTTAAGAAGCTAGTTATGTAACCGTGTGTGTGTGTATGAAGACAGTGTATGAAGGCAGCCCACAAGAAGAAGGAGATGGGTGTGTGTGTGTTCTGTATCCAGCCTACAAGCATATCATAGCAGAGTGAGAGGGCAAAAGTTGCCGCTCTGCAGAATGAAGAGATCGTGATAATTTCTGATTGAGAAGAACATTTGCAGCACAAAGCTCTTGTATGTGTATGTGTAGTGAATTTAACCCATGGCTTACCATCGCAGTATAGACATGATGTGTATGTAGTGCATCCGACTAGCCCATAATCGTGGAATGTGTGTGTATATAGGGGCTAGCCCACAAGAGCAATGAAAAAGGAGGTGAAAGAGATTGTTTTTTTGTACATTTAAGGGTTTTTTTTTTAACAATGAAGAAATATGTGCAGTAACACCACCTCGCTCAAAGCAATAGTGTGTGTGTATTGTGTGCAACCCTCAAGTGTTGAGGGGAAAGCAATCGCCCTTTTAGGTCATACTCATGAGATTTGTGAGCGGGCAACCGCCCTTTATGGCAAGAGATTCCTTGGCATAGTGCCCTTGGCATGTTTCTTCTTGACAGCTTAAAGTTCAATGTGGGTACGCAGGTTTTGCTTGTGGTAGTCAAAAAGATACTGCATGTATAGTGGCAGAACCATAACAAATGTCATTGAGTACGAAAGGGCCCCATGCGATTCTAGATCTGTGGAGCTCTCATCTGCCTCCAAGACTTAGGCCGGGGTTGCCATAGCTTCCTTCTTTGTAATCCCCATTTTCTCTAATTTGCCTCGAGGCCTATGCCTTTGGGGAGTTTTTAATAGAAAATTTTCTTGTGTGGAGAGAGCTCACTCTTGTCTGTACAGACTGTAGTTAATGTGGGCAGCAGAGATCGAATAGAGCCCACATTTGCTACAAGTTTCAAAATCAGTATAGCATGTATAGAGGCAAGCTTCATAGGCTCCAGATGTAGGCTTAGAATTGTGAAAAAATGGAGACGAAACTCGGATAGGAGTGGGAGTAAGCACGTCCAGAGGAAACCTCCTTCAAGCTCCTTGCCGCATGGGTGGACGGATTCTTACCCTGGCAAAACAATCGAAATGAAGCAAAGAAAGAAAACAGTCGATCACATGATCAAGTCACGCATTGAACAGAAACGATATGAATGTGTCAATTGATCAACCACCCATGAAACAGTGTGAACATCTTGTAGTGAGCTCAACGATTTCATTTCTGCGCATACAGTTTAAATGGCATAAGAATGTATTGGATGTGTATCAAAGTAATGTGAGGCAGCAGAAGCCTTTCAAGTTGCCTCAATATTGCACCAGCCACCATGAGTAGCCAAACAAGCGGCTATATGGCCCACACTGGACAGTAAAATAAGGGCAATGTCAAGAAGTTGTTTTGACAGTGTACATGCACGACCATAGTTCATACAAATGCACGAGTACAGAGGAGTCGATGGGGCTGAGGGAAATTAGGATCAGCCATATTTGCCATGTGCTTGGCCGGCGCGCAGTACTACAAGAGTAGATGGCATGTCAAGAATAATTATCAGCTAATGATGCATCTTCAATTTGCAGCTATGGATACTAATTGCAAGCAAATTAAAACTGGATTTCTGGTCAGTTCTTGCCAAGATGATAGGCATGGTAGAATTTTAACTTTGCAGACTAGGACAACGTCACGGGCACGAGCTTCTGCAGAGGAGGAGGCAGTGCGTACCTGGCAGAGTGCAGACATTGGGAGCGGGCGCAATACACAGTCATGCTGCGGCGGAAACAGGGGAGAGAAAAACTGAGAAGTCGTTGCAGCTCTGGGCCGGGTGGGCGACCGAATAAGGTGCATATACTATCGGCGCTCATCGGAGAGGAGAGGGGCTTATGAATTAATCACCTTCTCTGGGCCTGCACATTGTTTTGGTTGTGTGCAGTGCAGAGACCGGAATGGCGGTCAGATCCTGCAAGATGGGGCAGCAACAGATGAGAGTGAGCCGCTATTGTGTCTCGCGCATGAAGTTGTCTGTGTATAGTCCATGTCCCAATATACAGCTTGAAGTTGTGTCCAGGCCATATTATTGTGTGAATGTTGCAGGAGGAGCTGCTTTACAAAAGAGCAGAGCACGCCGATTTCACTGAAACAGGGGGCGTGCTGCAGCACATCCATTTCGCTGAAACAGGGGAAGTACTTAGAGACTGCAGATCGGGGCGCTTGGCTTGCATGTGGTAAGAAGCCTGCAGCTGAGAGAGAGAGAGAGAGAGAGAGAGAGAGAGCAAATGGTGCTTAAGGGTAACAGAAACAGGGGAGGGGACGGCGGCCATGAAGAAGGGTAAGAAGCCTGCAGCTGAGAGAGAGAGAGAGAGAGCGAATGGTGCTTAAGGGTAACAGAAACAGGGGAGGCGGGGACGGCGGGGCAGGGGAAGCGGCAGGGGCAGGGGCAGGGGCCGCGGGTATTCAATAAATTGCCTAAAAACGCGCGCCCATAACACGGAAGGCCTGTAGCTCAGATGTTCGAGCGCATCACTTGGTACCGTGGGGCCACGGTTCAAACATCCGTACGTACAGGAACGGCCGAACTGAAATGGACCGTGAATTACCTCAGAACGGGGTGGGTTCGATTCCCACACAGGCCACAACCTTTTGCACTAAATTAAAATATGAATATGATTCAGAATTTCAACAACTTTGAATCTAATTAGGGCGAATACACCACCCACGTATTGATTTCTAATCTCCCGCCCTCTCCCTTTGTAGAACTTTGGGATATCATGGCCACCACGGGCCCTTGTCATAGGCCAACAAGACATACTGATATTCAAGACTAGTACCGTGATAGATCCCATTCATGTTCGTCTTAATTTGCAGACTAGACACACTACCTCGATACATAGATACGTTCGAACATTAGGCTATGTGTTGGGCACTCTTTTCAAAAATCCTGACCTGGAAGTTTGAAAACTCGCGCAAAGTTCGAAGTTTGAACTCTAGATGGTCATAAGCGTCTCGCCGGGCGCGACTTTTCACCAACGCATAGACCCCTGTGGATATTTGGGGAGGTTCTATTGCCAGAACGACACAGCTTTAACGGGGTCAAATACCAACCTATAGAGCTCCGTATGCTCAAATATCACTCTATACAGCTTTAAGGATACCTTACATGGCCATTAAATCGTCGGTGGGGAATACCACCCTATAGAGCTTTAACGATACCCTAAAATCTCGGTTCTATAGAGCCTCAAGGATACCCTATGTCCAAATGCCCTCGTTATTTTAGGTTTCACTAAACTAAACTTATATCAATTCAAGGATCCCATGGAACCGCTATGGAGCCCATATGGGTATTTCCAAAGAGCACATGGCCAAATGGTCTCATTTCTCGTGACACAAACCTATAAGTTTTATATATATTCCTTGTGATATTTGTCCACTTTTAGTCTTGTCCAAGTAAAACATTCTTAATGTTTTGAAAACTTAGTAAGCATTAAAGTTCTAAGTGGACTCACAAACCATAGCCTGATAGCTATGCTCAATATTAAGTTTTAGTATTAGGGAAAGGTTGGGGTCTATAGGGGCCCTTTCAGATGCCATGAAGTCATTACAAAATAGGCCAATGGGATGATGCCATGCATACAAAAATGCTGCATTTTTAAGAGAAGCCAAAAGATTCTCTCTCTCTCTCTCTCTCTCTCTCTCTCTAAACAAACATAGACTGATCCCGTAATTAAGAGAATTTGTGCTTAAACACAAAAACCTTAAGCATGCATACATATGGATGCGAGGAGAGCACATGCGAGGATTCTCTCTCTCTCTCTCTCTCATTTTTTTTTTTGGAAAACCCACAAACTTTATATTACATCATTGAAGTGTTATATACAACCCCTCATATGTTGTGAAGCATATGTAGGTGCTTAGCTCAAAAGGAGCTATCTTGAACCACATAAGCGTCTTCCAATAATTTGATCTTCAACTTCACCCAAGGAAGACCAGCAGAGAATGGAAACCGGTGATGATGAAGGGCTTCATTACGGGAGACCCAAATAACCCAAAAGAACCAAAAATGCAGGTGAGCAAATAACCAACCATGCTCAGGAGCTAGAGGAACCAAAAGACCCATGGTGAAATGGAATTGCTTAACACTATAACCCACCTTTGTGAATATGATATGACGCAATTGATGCCACCATTCCTTAACTGTGGCACAATACCAAAAAGCATGTCGAGCCGTTTCCTTAAATTGAGAGCAACGAGGACATATACCATCAGTGAAACCCCGAGCCTGCAAAACAGTAGCAAGTGGAAAAGCCCCAATAAGCAACCGCCACAAACATACATGCGCCTTGAGATCCAGTGATTGACACCAATTTTGGACCAATATGTGTACCCACCAAGATTCCTCTCTACAAATCTGCCAAAAGGAAGCACATCGAACAGAGACTGTGTGACCTGTCCTAACAAGAGCATAAAAGTCAGAAGTAGCAGCAAACCACCAATCCTTAGTCATCCTTGGCAAAGCCCAGTCCTTAAACATGTCTCCCAAGTTTGGTGTCAATGGAACCTTTAAGCTAAATACATAGCAACACATATGATGTCATGGTGTCTTGTAAGAAATGCCCAACTGATATCTACTTTTGGCCACAGAGAAACACAAGAGCACTCCCTAAGAATCCAACATATTGGAAATATAGTGAACACCATTTCTGACAACTATGGGGCTTGTGTGCTGCATTGGTGGGCGGTGGCCAGGCTGAGATGAAGAATCTGGTGGTAGGGTACGGTCATAAATCCAAAGAGGGAAATGACGACATCAATGCAAGGATGACTGAGGGCACGGAGAAAGTGGGTCTGCAGAGTAAAGCAGATAGGGGATCATGCTCATAACTTTGATTATTTTGCATTATATATCAAGATGAAGAGCTTGCTACCACCTCCATAGGGGTTTTAAAACAGAAAATTGCTTCATCTTATTAAATTGTGCTCTTTCTGTTGTGTGTGCTGAAACACATGGGAGCGCATGAAGGCTACAAAATTGGGATTCTGTTAGTACAGTCTGTTTGAGATACTTGAGGTGAAAAATATGTTTCTACCATAAACAATATATGTTAACGTCTATTTTATCAAAGCGTAGGCTAAGTGCTGTTACAAATAAAACAAGTCAGCTTATGGATGGATTCAAGAATGATTGGCATCATGTACATACACTCCACTGATGGCTAATTCTTTCTTGCAAGAAAAATAGGGCTATTTTATCAAAGCATAGGCTTAGTGCTGTAAAAATAGGCTTGTCTTAATGTGAAAAAGCCCCAATTTTTGTACAACCAATTGTGCCGATTTATTCTGAGAAGGGGATAAACAACAGACGATCACCTGCACGTGTGAATTTCTGCTAGAAACCGCCAATTTTGCATGCATAGTTCATCAAAACCCACTGAAATCCATATTACTGTGTTCCAATGTCATAAATTGGGTACACGTGGGCTGATGTAGCAGCACAAGAGAAGCGCAGTAGGTCACAAGGGCAGCAGCAAGAGCAAATGTGGTGCAGCGAGCAAGTGCAGGGCAAGCAGCGGGTGCGGCAGCAATCAGCGCAGCAGCAGCTGCAATCAGCAGGGGCGCTAAGTGGGTGCGCGTTGGTGCAGAGCTGCAATAAATGCGGCAGCAGCTGGTGATTTTTCAGCAAACAGCGGCAAAACCAGGTTTTCGCCTGTCAAACTGACGTACACGACTCTGTTTTGCTGTTCAGAACCCGTGAGCTTGCTGCCATACACCTGCGCTGCGTGCTCTTGCTGCACCTTGCCGCTGCCCTGCTGTATACGCGCGCGCTCCTGCTGAGCTGAGCTTACCTGTTGATTGCTGCTGCTGGTGAGTCGCGTCAAAAATTCTGAACGGGGTTTATCTGTACGACAAATTTTGATTTTTGAAGAAAAACACATGGGAGAGGGAATGTGTTCAAATGTTTGTATGCAATGTGCAATAGGCACCAATCTCAAAGGAGGAAGCAGGGAG
>JAOYMV010020031.1:0-11326 GCA_025802375.1 Polystichum acrostichoides
TTTCACATTTTAACTCACCATACACAAATTATTTAATGAAAAGGTTTAATTTAAAACTGGGTATGCATAATTTGAAAACATTTTCGACTGATTTATATTGACTATGACCAGATTACTTTTGGGCTATTGGAAGGCCTAACTGAAATGCCTAGCTAATGGCTACTCATTTTGGGCTGTTGGAAGGCCTCACTGAAATGCTTAGCGAATGGCTACTCATTTTGGCTAGTCTAGCGATTTGGTATTATAAGTTAGGCTAATAGCCCATTTGGAGTTGAGTCAAATAACTTTCCGGCGCATCTGCAGGAGGTATGAGGCCTCCTGCAACGTCATGGCCTTCTGCTTCACCATCACCTAGTTGAGGCCTTCTGCAACTTCATCGGCACTTCATCCGGCCTTCTGCTTCACCATCACCTAGTAATCGCAGCCAAATACCTTCTCCATGATCAGTAGCATGGAGGAATGAGGTTCATATTTGGGCCTTCTGCAACTTCATCGGGCCTGCTGCTTTACCAAAACCTCAATACCTTCTGAACGACCAGTAGCATGGAGTCCAATGATCGCATTCTACACTAGCATTAGTAGCATTGAGGAATGATCCACAAAGCATAATTAGCAGGTAATGATGTGCATCAACATCAACGCACAGTTTTGTGAAGATTATAAACAAATGTTCCTCTCAGCATCAACGTTTAACGTTCAGCTTTGTGAAGATTAACATGTCGCTCATCACCAAAAGCATCAAATTACTGCACCTAATAGTCTAATCTCGTTTCTCCAGATCATCCCAACCAAAAATGCCACGCACAGATGGAGGTGACCTAGGCCTAACTTCAGAAGGAAGCGATGCAGGAGGCGATCGAGGAGATGAAGGTGATCTTGGTCTTTTATTTCTATTTCAAGGCGTCGTAGGTGAAGAGTACGTCGGTAGCCAAAGATCTTCACAAGAGAGAAGCCAAGAACCTTCGCCTACGTACTCTTCACCTGCATCTTCAGAACGAAGCCAAGGATCATCACCTACGTACTCTTCACCTGCATCTTCAGAACAAACCCAAGGATCATCACCTACAGATAATTCGATCACCAACCTTTTTGACCGATTGATGGACCAAGGACTAATTGTTTCAGAAGAAGAGGATACTGAAGATCATGAAGGTACAGTGGCAGTGCAATATCACATTGATGAGATATTGCAAGATGCTATTCAACACATCAATGCTGGATATGATGCCGTTGATGGTTGCAGATGCACCGAAAAGCTGTTGAGGAAAATGAAGAATGCTCTGTTGATCCTTGGAACTTTCATTGGAGAGCAAATGTTCAGCAACCGGGAGCTTCACACTAATGGATGGACTACACATTCCGAAGTCTTAAGCTAAAGTGAAGAGGACACTTTAACTATCTCATCCTTGTCTTCGGAAGAAAGCCAAGATTTACCACTTGACCCAAGCGATAATGTATCTGTCATCGAACTGCCGGATGAAATCAGTCATACAAATGAGTCTATGATGGGGAGGTGGCGGCGTTTTAAATCCCGAGTACGACTCCTATTGTCAAGAATCGCCAGAAATCCAAGTTCGGGCACTACAAGTTTGGAGTGGTTCATGCTCATGTTGAGTCTTCTCTACCCAGTCCAAGTGCTCTACTATTTTCGACTTGATTGGGAGGTTTGGGATGAAGAATTTGTGAAACGCAAGGTGATGGAGATATGGGATCATAACAGTATAGAAATGGATGTGGCGGAAGCTGTAAGCCGAGTTGCTAAACTAAGATTTTTGTAGTGCCAAGAAAATGCACAAATTCAAATTGGAGAAAGAATTATTGTAATCGCAGGTTAGCTACCGGCTACAAATCGCTCCTGCTGTCATAATATTCCTCACGTACTGCATGCTCTAGTCACACAGAGCTACATCCTCAACACATATTCCTCACACGAAGCTGCTCTCACACAGTAATTACATCCTCAACACATCCTCACACATGAAGCTGCTCTGGTCACACAAGTTACAAAACATCAAGCTTTGTGTGACAAACACATCTGCATTAAGCTGCTCTCTCACACCCGAATAAAACTCCGTGCTATCTTGCTTCTTTCACTCTTTCTTTCTCCTTTGCAACTGTACTATCAGTTATTCTGCTATCTTGTCTGCTATGTTGTTTCTTGCTTCTCAGGGTGCCGATTCTCTTACCGGTTCCCAACTTTGCCAGATTCAGTTTTCATAATTTCAAGACTATCTTTATGCTCAAGAATGTTGGATTTTCATGACATGTTAAGGTCCACTGTCTGTGTTTTTGAGGTATATTTCCCATACCTAATGGGTCTCACATGCAATTTTCCATAATAAATGAATAATTGAAAGCGGTGAGCACAAGTAACCATGTCTTTTGTGCACATACAACCCCATCCCGCATTAGTACATTAGTAGCATTAGTGGCATTTTTGTTAGCATTATAGCATTTAACCCATAAACCAGCTCAAACGGCGTAGTTCCAATGGATGTCTTGTAGGTTGTTCTCTACGCCCATAGAACAGAGTGTAACTTGTGCTCCCAGTCTGTTCGAGTGCCCTCTACCACCTTTGTAAGAGCTATGCACAATGTCTTGTTGGTGCTCTTGGCTTGACCGTTTGCTTGAGGATAGTATGGTGCGGATCGTCTATGAATGATCATGAATTCTTCTAACAGAAATTCAATGACTTTGTTTACAAAATGCACACCTTGATCGCTCACAGCGTGTGAAAACATATTCGTACACGAACTTAGCAATCGTTCTTGCATCATTTTTTACGGTCGCTTTAGCCTCGACCCATTTGGTTAGATAGTTAGTGGCAACGATTATATACTCAGCATGTGTATGGCGTGCTGGTGATTTAATCAAACCCACAAAGTCTATTCCCCATTTTGCAAAAGCTCGTGCACTCATGATAGGTCGTAACGGCATCTCATCACTAGCTATGGGAGGCTTAGTTTGTTGGCACTCGTCACATCTCTTGACAAACTCTAGAGCATCCATAACTAAGGTTGGTCACCAAAGTCCAGACCATGAGATTATCTTGGCAGTGGTCTCACCCGAAAAGTGTCCACCACCAACTCCTGCATGTGCATGAGTTAGTACACTCAAGTAGTGTGTCTCGCAGACACAAGTCGTTAAAGCTCCATCTTTACCTCAACGATACAACTCGCCTTCAATCAATTGATAGCTACCTACCTCTACCTCTATAGATTTACATCTATGCCTAGGCAACTTATCGTTCATATGGCCGTGTTGTAAGTACTCAACAAGGTACTTGCTCCAAGTAGGTGAGACAGTGATTCGGAAGAGCGTGGCATAAGGAACAGGTTTCCTTTGCTAGCATATTGCGCAGTTACGTACATACTGATCTTTCGCATCCGCTTTCAGTGTAGGCCACCAGTATCCATCAAGAGATACTCTTCTAATGCAAGTTTTGGTGTCTGCATGCTGTCCGCCGACACTTATATGCATGTATTCCAGGATGTCATCATATTTCTCTGGATCAGGAATAAATCGTAAGACTCCCTCCGATCCCAACTTCCGGCAAAGAGTTGATACCACTTATACTTCGTGAAATTGTAACGGTCCCGTTCAGGATCAAATGGCTCAATTTTGCATGTAGTCAAAACCTCAACGATAGATTCCGTCCATTTTGGTGACGTCTCTACTAGAAATAGAGTAGCGTCTGGCATATCATCATCCACATCAATCGGATCTTCTCCTGACATTATCCTTGACAAATGATCGGCCCTCTGGTGGGTTTTCCCTTTTTTAACTGCTCGTCCAACTCTGCAATAGGTTGCATATTGGCACAGCCTAGCAAGAAATACATGGACTTCCCAGTGTTATATGCTAGTCGCCAACTGAAGAGTGCAGAAAAGAACTACACCACCATAGAGAGAGAAGGGTTAGATATGATTTATGCAGTAAAGAAGTACATGCATTACCTTTTGGCCAACAAGTTTATCTTCTCTGTTGATCATCAAGCTTTACTTTATCTCGTCAACAAGCCATGCGCTACAGGCCGTATTATATGTTGGTTTGTTATTCTCATCGATATGGACATGGAATATTGTAAGCAGGCGACCTAAGAATAGGTGTCGTCACTAGCGCTTTCTTTAGATTTTCATAAGCTGTCTCTCAGTCTTCCGTCCATTCAAATACAATAAGGAGTGCATAGAGTGGTCGAGCAATTTCCGCGTACATGTAGATAAATCTATGGTAGTACCCGCAATGACCCATGAACACTTGTACCCCCTTAGCATTGTGAGGTCTTGATAACTCTACAATAACGACAATTTTGTCAGTATCTGTGATATACGGTTCCTTGAAACAATATGAACCAAGATTTTTCCTTGTCTAACCATGAACTTACACTTCTCAGGATTCAAGCATATGCGGTACACCTGCAAAGATAAGCCTAAGATGGTTAACATGCTCTTCTCTCTCGTTGGAGTGGATACATAGATCGTCCATGAAGATTTCCAAGAATAATCGGAGGTATTCTTTGAAAGCGTGGCTCATTAGCCTTTGGAAGGTTGCAAGAGCATTAGTTAGCCCAAATGGCATAACCCTATACGCGATAACCCCCCATTCCGTGGCAAAGGCCGTCTTGTGTTGATCTTTTGGATCAATGGATACTTGATTATAACCGGAGAATCCATCTAGGAAGCTGTACGCTTTCTTACCAGCCACCCTTTCCAACACATGATCAGTGATAGGTAAAGGATAGTGATCCCTTACTGTTGCTGCGTTCACCTTTTTGAGATTGACACACACTCGCAACTTGCCGTTTTTCTTGGGCACTACCACAATTGGTGAAACCCATTCTGTGTGTTCAATTTCGTAAATTAATTTTGCAGAGAGAAGCTTATCAATCTCCTCTTTGATCTTTTGCCCGAAATTTTTGTTATACGTATATGGATGCTGTTTAGATGGCTTGGCATCCTCTCTCTCATAGGTATGGTATGTTGACAAATTTCAGGATCTACGCCCTTGAGGTCTCGGTAGCTCCAAGCGAATACATCTTGATACTCCTTGAGAGTAGAGGTTAGTAAATCCTCCCCTTCTTGGGTTAAATCCGTTGCTATCCACACATTTTTTGGCTCTTTCCCAGGTTTAGCTAGATCTATCTGCTTAGCATCTTTCGGCCCGTTGTATGACACTCCGGGCTCCGGAGGTTTTTCTCTCACTGGTTGTTGCAAGACTATCTTCCGACCTTGGATTGTGTATTTCTTAAAGTTAGAGGGAGCGTCTATGAGATCTTCCTCTTCCTTTGAGTCATCACTCACCGAAGACCAGGCTACTTTGAGCACTCTTTTATGCTCTTGCACCAACGCCTTACGCTCCACTTTTGTCATTGAACTCTTCACAAACTTAGTGGTAATGGAAGAAGCTTCTGTCATCATTTTCGATTTCCTTCGCTTCTTCTTCTTGGGATTAGTGTTCTCTTTCTCATGCATATTTTGCACTAGTTGGAACCCGTACCGCCACTTTACTTCATCCTTGATACCCCCTTGATACAGTCTTGGGCTCCCACGTAGTACAAGTTTTCATTTTTGCTAGAGAAGGTAGGTGGAGGGATGAAGTGTTCCTTGTCAACTTCCTCTTCCTCTTTACGTTTCTTCTCCTTTTTCTCTTTGAGCGCCTGCTTACAAAACTTCCGATGAGTTTTGCAGTACTTACGTTTGGATTTGTCACATGGAATTTCTAAAGGGACCTCTCTACCCTTGAAGAGCAGTCTCACCTTCTCAAGTTCTTCCTCGAACACTATAGCATCGTCATCTGAGTCTATCCCTTTGGAGGATTCTAGACAAGCATCGTCGTCACCTTCATTCGCAGTGTCGTACCTTGAGTTAGACAACTCTCTCACGGAAACTGTATCACATTGCCACTTAGATGTGTCAGTCTCGTAGAAAGGGCCATCCTCTATTTTCCGCTCAACAATTGACCTCACCATTCTTATGGGAATAATATCATAGCCATCGGGATCACAAAATTGTGTTTGCTTTGGTAATGCGCAAGTAGATAGTGTGGCCAAGACATGAGTCCATTCCAGCGGATCAATTAGATGCTCTAGGAAGGGTTGGGGGACATAAGCCTCATCAAGAACACTCCTATTGCATTTAATTCTCTCCGGATTGAAGTCCTTGCAAGAGGCTCCACACATCCACAGATCTTCTCGTCCTTCAAACATTGTAACTCTTGTATCAAACTCATCGACAAGTGACTTCATCACATCCCGATATGAGTGAGTTCTGAGATTTACCCTCGTAATAACTGAATCATGTCTGAGGAACAAGTAGTTATAGCCCCAGTCCTAAATCATACGGAATTGGTGCATAAATGTTTTACCTAGGATAACATCATAGTTTGGATTCTTACCAAAATCGACTATAGCGAACATATGTTTGTATTCGATATCGCAAGATTTCACTATGGCGTTCTCTAGTAGTCCCATTGGGTTCTCTAAGCTTCCATCTGCCAGTTGCAGATGCATTCTTGTGCTTCGTATGGCCAATTTTTCCCCACTTTTCCCATATGGATTTGGTAGCTATGCTCACACCTGCCCCGCTATCCAAAATAGCCATTGAGACTATACTGTTTATCTCCATAGGGAGGGTGGCATTTTCTTCATCATCCTCACAATACTTGCCCACTTTGTTTAGAGGCACCGGTGTAACTTGCTTGCTCTAATTATGAGGAAAAGATTTTTTTGGATTCACATCCTTTAGCAATATGTGCTTCTCCCATAGTCCTTGTTTGGTCAGGCATGTTGCCATGTCATTCCATAGCTCCGGACAAAGCTTTAAAAGATCTATGAGCGGCAGAGTACATGTGACAGGAGTTGAGAGCAGCGCTTGTAAGTTAACCGTATCTCTTTCTAATTGTGGCACTCTCCTCATCGACATTGTCTGGGAATGTCGTTCATAATCTCCAAGATATGAGGGCATAGTCCTGAGTGTAAGCTTACTACGTTTTGACACCACAGTTTGCTCGTCCTTTGGAACTGAAGCATTATCGTCTTCTAAGGTCTTGCGACTCATGAAGTCCACTTCCGAGAAGGGTGGTGAGAATTGAGAAGATGCTAGCTCTTCCGTTTGCTTATGCTCCACTTCCCACATCTCATTGGCTACGGCCTCTTCAATCTCTGGGATTTCATCCCCGTAATGCACTGTCGCTTTGGGCTTGTTTACGGTTTCCCTTGGGAGTTGCACTTGAGGTATGACATTTTCTTCTAGGTGGATGGATATATGCTCACTCCCCCGTTCTACACTCGATGTAACTTCAAGTATCGTTTCCAAGTTGGGTTTTTGGAAGACCTTAGGTTGTCCTTCCAAAACTGTTTGAGTGTCCCTGATTAATTGACTGTGAACAGCCAAGTTAACCATCTCCTCGCAAGGATTTGGATACTCTTGCAGCTTTTTTGGGATCTCCATTTGTGTTACGATTCTACCTTCATAGTCCTTTATCATAGCATCAAATGGTTCATTCACCTTGTCTACTAGGACCAAACCTCCCAAACTCTTCTCGGATCCCAACACCGGCTTCTTATCCATTTCTAATGCTTTTGGTGGAGGCTGTCGTTGTTCTTGTTTCGGGTTCGACTTGTTGTTTCTTTTCAGTTCCTTAGGGACCGACTTTTCTTCGTCATTAGAATCCTTGGGTTCGCTAGAAGTCTTACTCTTTTTTCCCCGTTGCTTTCTCCGTTTAGAACTCTTAGCTTCCTTGGCTACTGCTTTAGCTGCCGCTTTGGTTCTTGGAGTTTCATCCGTTTGGATTTGTGCGTTACAGGTCTAAGACCTAGTAACTACCCTTAGAGGTATCATTTCACATTCAATTTCCGACGGCGTAGGCGATGGTATAACTTCCACAAGGTTTAAAGATACTTTTGCTTTAGATGTGGACGCTTCGCTTGGTCGGAGAAACAATCTTTAGGAAAGTGCTCGACACAACATCCTTGGCAATATCTTTCCCCTGGTGGGAATTGAGGTGCAACCGGACTCGCATTAATAGGTCTGCGACGATTCCGACAATCTTTAGCCCAATGTGCTTCCCCACATTCATAGCATGGACCTGCTGGTCGTGGATTATCAAATTTCCCACCTGGCCATGGTCCTGGATATCCTAGGGCTTTGATAGGTTGGCCTCTGAACAACATTAGTGCCTCTCTTGTGTAAGACTTAGTCAACTGGCTTGTACTAGCCGTGATGTCCATCACCGTTTCTATTATCGGGTATGGTGGATAATCTTCTTCCTCATAATATGGATGCGAGCTTACAAGCTCCATGCCTGCATTCTCATAGTCCACATACCGCAAAGGTGTAGTTCGAGGTGCCGGAGGTTTAGCTCCTAGCACTGGCCGTGCTTGTTCCTGGGTCGCTAGATTTCTCTCGTAATTGGCAATTGGTTGCCTTGTCTCAAATCCAGGCTGGGCCATTTGCTGCTCTCGTTCTCTCCTTAATCTTCTCTCTTTGCTCTACTTTTCCCCTGTGCCACCACACTTTTGCTCACTCTTTTGGTCTTTGTGATGATGGAGCTAGTAAAATCCATTTGTAGGTGGGAATTTTGTGCCTGTTTCAAAGTGAACTGCACTGCCACTCCCTTTTCAGGTGTGCTCCACCTGTGTGGGTAAGGGAAGTGAAAATGTTGCATGTACAGCTGGAGGGCAAGGCTTATTTCTTGATGATTTAGCTGGTCCCACCTTGGCTCTATTTCATCAGAACACAGTAGCCGATCTTCAAACGTGAGAGCCCTATCATTGAAAGGAATGTCTCCATGTGGTAGATTCAAGGCTTCCCTTACCAGCTGCCTTGTTATCTGTGTCATCTGCTGCCTTCCCCGGAAGTTAGTAACCTTGCATCTGTAGTTACCGTCCAGTGTAGAAAAAGCTTCCCATGCCCTCTGCAAGTCAGGCCCCTATGGTGGTAGCTCAAAGTAAGGGTTGAGGTACAAGCTGTCCCAGATAGATGGTGCGTTTGGGTCCAATGTGTGTAGCTCAAAAAACTTATCTGTTGGGACATCAACCCTGACTTCCCGCCCTTCAACGTTCAGGAAGGTGCCTCTTGCAACACTGGCATCATTGTCAAGCAGTATTTGCGAATCCACAAAGCAATCTGCTGTGTTGAGATCTAGGTGGAAGACATACGCATTGGCGGGAGGTGCCAAAGGTGCTTCCACCTGTGGTTGAGCTTCAGGCTCCTCTTCCCTTGGCTGAGGGAGTTCTGTTCGTTGTGCTCGCGCTTCCTTTGGTGCTTCAGGCTACTTCCTCTTTGCCATTGCGAGTAAGCTTGCCCTATCAAAAAATTTCTAAGTGCGGGGATTTTTTGGAAATTTTTGGCAGGGCTCCACCGCCGTGATAGGGTGATGTCGAAAATGTGGGGGAGTGCCAATCCACCCTCTATCTCCAAAAATGAGGTGCGTCAAGCACAACCACTGTGAGCATACTCACGATAAGTACATGTGACTACTCTACTCCATGGGGCACACACATGGCAATGTGTGAAATGTTCGATGGACACAAATACTCACCGTACGCGATGGTTGGAGCTCTCCAAGATCCAAGGTTCATGGTTATGGCTAGGGCTAGGGCTCTTGCTCTCTTCCAAGGGTGTTATGCCCTAATTATACTATAACTCTTTGTTTTAATCTTCCTCTCACCATCGACAAGCAGACCATCGACAGCATGAAATTTGGTCAGATCAGGTGTGTGGGTAGCCCTAGGCCTATGCATCACAACCCCCACCCTGGTTTTGCAATTTGACTTTTCCTCTTCCTGCAAACTCAAACTATCAATAGTCAGACTGTCGATGGTCTGACCCGAGAGCCGATGAATGGTTGCCATGGTGTTGTATGATGTGTATGATGTGCCCATGATGTCACTTTTTCTAAAAAGTGTTTAGAATGTGAGATATAGCCTTTTGAAGTTTGAAAATCGTCTCCGGAGCCTGATTTTTGGCTTGAAGGCTTGCTCATCTTCCGAGACCCTTTCTAAGGTTCTTGAATGCTTTGTGTGAGTCTACCAAGTCCGGACCTGGCCTGCGTGAAAAATTTATGCTTTGAAGATCCTAAATTTTGCCCTTTTCTATTGGTTCTGTTGTGATACCATGCAGATCTTTCTCCCCCCTGTCTATAGCCTTGCCACGCCTGAGGCAATGGAGTCATGTGCCCAAGAACACTAAGAAGTGCGGTGGAAGTACCAGGTGTGGCCATGCGCAGGAGACTCAGCGACACTGCTTATGGGACTGCCCTCAGGCACAGCAGCTTTGGCTACGGATACTGAGGTTATTCATTGGCCCTGAGGGGGGCACTTTCACTTGGGGAGCAGCCGCCTGGGGCACCCGTTCTGGGCCCGCGCTAGGCTACGAGACAGAGGAGGGGAGTCTTGCCATCAGCGGACAGGGGGACAGACTTTCGACCATTCCGGTACCTGACTACTCTACACACCAGTGGGACCACGGAGCGCGTGACCCTCAGTGGGAGATGATTAGCAGCCTTGTAGTTTGGTTCATTTGGTGGGCTAGATGTCGCAGGATCTTTGAGGGCAGAGCAGTTCCCCCTGCCAAGACTATTCGAGATTTCTGGTTGGAGCTCATACACACTCTTCGGGGACAGTATGACCGCTTGTGCAGGGGAGTTCTGACAATAGGCTTCGCCGAAGATTGGCCTTTCTCAGTCTTTGGGGGAAGGGTCCTTTCTTATCACAGCCCCCTGGGGGTGTTCATTGGCATTATCGGCCACCGGTGTGGCTCTTCCCCCCTCCTATTATATGAGATAGCCTTTTGATTTGGGTGGGTGTGTGCTGGGGCTGATTGCCCCCCTCTTATGTACTTTACCATCATTTGGGTGTATAGCCTACGGGCGGATTTCTTATAACTAATGACAGGATCCCTTTGAGAAAAAAAAAAGTAGTGGGGTGGAAGGACTTGTGTACTACCATCACACCGGCGGGGATCCAGGCCCTAATCCCTCTAGGCCCTCTCTCTCTCTCTCTCTCTCTCCCCCCTCTGCCACGAAATCTCGTCATGGGGTTCCTTCCCCTTGTCACTGGCTCCAATCACAGCACAAGCACGCTCCAAAGCCCCTGTCTGAACATGATGCTCCAACAGCCCCTGCCTCGGAATCATGTCACTGGCTTCAATCGCAACACAGTCTCCACTTTGAGCAAGTCGTGCAATTAGAACACTTTGCGACAGGCGAACAGCTCACCATGCTCTGCAGACGCCACGCGGCCATGGCTGTAACAGAGAGAGAGAGAGAGAGAGAGAGAGAGAGAGAGAGAGAGAGAGAGAGAGAGAGAGAGAGAGAGAGAGAGAGA
>JAOYMV010021141.1:0-11323 GCA_025802375.1 Polystichum acrostichoides
GTCCCGCAATGGTACTTAATACAAAGTCCTTTTGAGGGGGGGGGGTAGCCTCAAAAATTCAGCCCTCTACGTGGTCTTATTTGTTTCAATTTCAAGCTTATAATGTTATTTTCATCAATTGTTGTGCTTCGAACATGCACCGTTGATGCATAGTTATTTGCCATAAAAGGAACTAAGTTTACACTGCCAATCACACAAATCCTCTAAAACAATAAGGGGCAATTGGAGTTTTCCAGATGTGAAAAGAGAGTCTTGATTGAGATTTGGCAATCACACACTCCTACTTCCATTTATTGAACTTTACATTATCTTTACTTCCTCATGCCTGCTAGACCACGTAGCCTCCTTCCATGCCTCGCTTGCTAAATTTTGGATTGAGGTTTGATTCTCCTCAAGAGATCCAACATACGGTCATGCTCAAGTCACAGAAAGTACGCCACTCAGGTTTGCAGATCAACACGCTACTATGCTTGAACTCCAAGCTTGCCTTGCTCAAGCCATAGAGAGCAGCACCACTCACATTTGTGCACATCAACAAGGTGCCCGGCTGCATGCCTTAGCTTACTAGTAAATACAATTTTCAATACAACTCCTTTAAAGTGCCACCTCAATTGCCAGGTCAACAATCGTTTACCATGTCACCCCACCACCCAAGCCTAGTTTCTAGTTTGTAAACTAGAACCCATGCCCACACATCCAATGGTCTCCACGACTAAACAACAAGGCACCAAGTGAATGGCCTACAACACAACACCCGTAGTTACAACAACATCCAATGTGCAACACACAGAAGCAAAGCCACATGTCACACAATTACACGTGCAATAGACCCGGGGGCTGGCAATAGGGCATGCTACACACAACAAAGCCCCCACAAACCCGACAGCCCACGCATCACATATGCCCTCAAGGTCAACAAGGCAAAGTGTCTTCTCTCATGAGAGACACTTAAAGAAAGACACTGTTGCGAAAGAGTCTGAGCGGTAAGACCCCTCTCATGTGCACCATGGGATTTAAGAGTGATATAATAAATTTCGAGGGCCAATATTTTCACACATGGAAAGTGAAGCTAAAGTAGAGACTCATACGCAATGAAACTTGGGGAATAGTGAATGGCATTGAAGAAAAACCATCCACTTGTTGCGAGGAACGGCTAGCCTAGCAAACACGGGTTGAGAAGGCACAAGGAATCATTATCCATTGGATGCATGACATATAAGTTCACCATACAGTTGAGTGCCCCACATCCAAAGAGGCTTGGAATTTACTATTTAGAGTTGAAAGAAAGAACACTAAGTATGTTTTGCTCATAGAATATTTTAGATTGGAAATGAAAGAAGGGGATTCTCTTTCTGCACACCTAAACCATATGACAAGTCTCTTAACCCAATTAATAGGCGTCAAAATTAATATTGAAGTTGACATAAAAATTGTTGTGCTTTTAAAAGCTTACCTGATAGTTACTCCACAATAGTAACTACACTAGACCCAAACATTAAAGACATAGAAGCTTTATTGTTGGAAGAGGAAAATAAAATGAAGAAAGCACACGGAGTTCTTGCCAACATGGATTACTACACCAACAAAACCAATTTCAATAAGAAAGAGTCTTCATCAAATGCACCAACGCACTTGTCAACAATAAATTGGTATGAATAAGTAGTAATTTTAGTCTTGTGAACTTATTTTCATAAATTGGTTGCTATCAACATTGTCCCATGCATAAAAACTCTTTTTCATACCATGTAGCAATCAATAGAGTCCATACTCATACAGCTACAAACTTTACTTTTAAAAGCTTTTTGCTTTAGTAGCATAGTGTGCTTCAACTAATTAGCTAATAAACAATGCCTTAAGGCCTAATAAAAAAGTCAAATCTTTCTTTTGCATTGATTATGATCTAACTCTTTGTCTTGCCATTAATTGGCATAATTATCACTTAAATCATCTAACACCACATTAAGACTACCATCTCACTATTACCAGTCACATCTAGAAGCTATCTTGCCACAACTTATTGACAACCTATAATCCAAATGTAACTAACCATCATCCATTATTTCTTAGTCTCCCTTATTCTTGTGTTAACTCCTAAAGAAACCAAATTGTGAATATAATTTTATTTGACTAATGTTAAATACTATTATAAAGTGAATTTATTATGCAACAATCCCATTAGATTACTCTCTTCAATTAGCAAAAACACTCTTTACCCTCACATCAATTGCAATCATTGGATGCCCCCAAATATCTTTATCATGCCATGTTAAGCACGATTGCCAAATTGGGAAAGTACATAGTGCATATAAAATGGTAGTAATGGCAAGCCCAAAATGAGTCATATATTTTCTTGTCCAAAGTTTGGAATGTAAATATTTCTTGTTTGTAATTTTATGTTATTGTAAGTAGTATTTAGGCTCCAAGTGAGTTCCAATTTATAATTCATAGTGCCATTGTGACTAGGGATCTTCTTGTTTATATCTAGGTGTTTATTTTAGGACAAGCAACATTAAAAGCAGTGGCTTGACAACCATTTTGCACTTAAAGAAGAAAATATTTAGCTACTTGACATGGTACTACTATATGATGTGAATATAAAAAAAGGGTATGTAATTTTTAGCCCCGTACGACCTTACTTTGCCACAAAATTAGCCCTACAAGAACCACAAAACTATAGATTCTACAAGGTTAGAAATCTACCACTTAAAGTAATGGCAACAAAGTCGAGAAGTACTATGGTCCAATATCTAATGAATCATTGAAAGTTGAAAGGCAAGCCAAGGACGCTCCAAAAAGGGAAGAAGCACACATCAAGGAACAAGCTCAAGAGGAAGCAAAGGAGTGTGCCACAAAAGGGAGACAAAGGGGACAATTGGTAAGATTAGACTAGCTCAATACCATATCACCTTCACAAATGCCTCAAGTAATTAAATAATCACCCCAACTTCACACAAAAGTATCAAAATAAGTTTTGAGCCACTTACCCTACTGTCTCTACCAAGGATATTAAGTATACATTTGAAAAGGGGGGGGGGTAGTTTACTTAGTGGGACTTGATGAGGTAAAGTAAGGGAAAACCCAAAGGGGGTAGTTTGCTTTCTAAGACTTGATGATAAAGCAAGGGAAACCTCCAAGGGAAGAGAAAAAGGTTCACATTTTTTTATAAAGCAAGGGAACAACCTTAGAGAAGTAAGGTAAGGTAAAACCCTAAGGGGGGGTAGTTTGCTTCGTAGGACTTGATAATAAAGCAAGGGAGAACCCTAAGGGAAGAGAGAAAGCCTCCCATTTTTTATAAAAACAAGGGGGGTAACACAACACAAAAAAATGGTTTCCTAAACCACTCTTAATGGGTTTCAAAGGGTTGTAGTAGGCTATGGGTGCTAAAGTATGTGCAAGCTTCAACAACAAGTACCCCAAGTTTCTTGTGTGTGCTTGCATTGGGCTCTAGGTACTCTCTCTTTCTCTTCTTGGTGTTGGCTCACAACAATAGTTACTACACAAATTGCTACAATTGATAGGGGATGACTCTCCTTTGCAAGGTCTTGCAACTTTGGATGCAAAGGTAAGATGTCGGGTGGCCCTTAGCCCATTCAAACTCCTCATTATCCAAGCCTCGATTGCGATCGATGTCGAGGCTAAAACATTGAGGCGTACTTTTTTAGTGTTTTATCCCCCCTTGAGTGTTCTCTCACCTCAATGACGGTGAAGGCTCAATCTCCTCTAATCAGGTGGTTGAGGGGGATTGTCATCTTCTATGATATCTCTTGGCCTTTGTGTACGAGGCACATTGTTTTGGTTTGGTTCATTTATTCTTGTTGTGCTCTATGTGTGTGCCATTCCAATGCACACTGATGATGAATGTGCTTGAGAACTTGCAGCAAAAGACAAGGGTGTATGTGCGCTTCTTAACTCTTGTGCTATAGATTTGTAAAAAACTAAAGTGAGGTGTGGAGATTTAATAATAAAGATTTTAAGGGCACTTAAAAAACCATACTTATATTGATAAGTAAAAAATTACAATGGATTTTTGAAAGTTAAACTTGTATCAATACACGCTTAACCCAAGACCTTCCTTGTCTCCTCATTCGTACGCACACCAATTCGCATCCCTATAGGGATCATATGCAGTGTCTTACTCTGGTCTCTCCCCAATCCCACAATGTGTTACTAAAATGTGGCTTGATCCTAATTAGATGTGCTAATTTTATTCATTATTCTAGCCATGTTATTGAAATTTGGCCAAAGTTATTTATGCATGTTTACTAGAGTTTGCCGAGGACAATCCACATATGTGGTGACTGCACATAGGTCTCTCCATAGTTCCTATGACCTCTTAGAATTATTTATGCTTGCCGGCTTATCTTGACTTTGCTTAAGTCATCGAAACTTGCTCAGCAAACTCATGTGACATTCCAGAGGCTAACTTGGCCACTTCAATTTTCACATTTCTAGCTTGGTATCCCATGGAAATTAAGAGGTGCTCTAATTTACCAAATGCTGCAGCTTCCCTCTTGTGCATAGGCATTATGAATGGACGATGAATATGGCACTTGAGCAATCCTCATGAAAGCGTGAAGTCACTGAAGTGTGCAAAAATGGATATTTGCTAAAGGAGATTAATTATCAAATACCACTTTGAATCCTTGTTTGGTTCCTTTTGCATATCAACACACATAACACAATCAACCTATTTTGCACTTGGTTAATCCTCATGCAAGCGTGAAGTGTATTAGAGAAAATTAATGATGGGATTCCAATTTGAATCCCTATTTGGTTCCTTTAGCATGTCATCACGCATAACACCATGAGCCCATTTTGCACTTGGTTGATCCTCATCATCTTCATCACTCAACTTACTTTTTGGCTTGTTGCTTCTCCTTCCCTTTCTTTGTGCCTTTGGATCATCATTCCCTACCTTTTGCGTAGTTTCTAACTAATCTTTTTCTTATTTCGAATGTCAATTTGAGTTGTAAAATATCAACAAGGAAACTAGGCTTATATCACCTTAAGCACAACCCACTAATTTTTTTATTGTCTTTAAATATCCTCCAAGATGCCAATCTACTCTAAAGTTTCCTTTATTTTTTACATCTAGAAGGTTACCATCTATTTGTCTTTTGATAACATCCATTATCCATGGAGTTCTTTCACAGGACCTCATGTGTTTCTTCGGGTACCTCAAATATGCAACTCGTTTCTCAGATTGCACACTAAGTCTACCTTTCACAATTTGGCACTCTTCTAGCTTGAGAAGAAGATGCTCCAAAAGACTGCACAAACAATAATGTACATCATTTAATATATAATAATTCTCTCAACTTTTGCTAAAGACAAAACAAAAACTAGTGGAAAGTCTCCACTTTCGGACGATAGATTATGCGACTTTACCATAGTAGATGGTTGTAGTCTCTCTCAACATGCACAAAGATGTCTTATTTTTTTTCTTATGTCAGTGTGTTGAAAGTACTCTTCTATGGCTTGTTGCACATCGTCATTGTTAATGTGCTTAACATTGTGAATCACTTTGAGAGTAAGAAATAAAGTGTCACCAATTCCTTGTTTCAAGAATGCATACTTCACAACTTGAGGTATTGCTTGGTATCCTTTTGTACGAATTCTAGCTTCATGACAGACATGTTGAATGGAAGAACAATCAACGGAGATTGTGACTTTGCTCACCACATTAGAACCAATTGCTTTGCGTATTTTGGGATGATGAGGATCACAAATAATCAAGAGAACATCTTGGGGACTTAGAAAAAGCCAATGCTTTACTTAGTTGTTTAAAACATTATCTCTACCTTAAAAGCTTAAGCACAAGAATTAAAAATCCCTCATTTTGATGCAAAAATCAAAGTTTATGCATGCTTCACCTTTGAGTGCAAGAGTCTCAATAGCAGCACAGCCAATGTACTTTTGCGCTCTCAAGCACCATTTGGTGTTGCTTTGAGCCGTTTGGTAATGTATTCCACCTTTTAGATTTTGCATCCTTCTTCTAAAACTCGCGTAACAGAAAGAAAAAGAAAACTATGTTGTGGAAACTCTTGTCACACAAGCTTTCATGCAATGATCTTATTGTTATGGGACTCTAATCAACTCACCTCTCATGCAACGATCTTAGGATGAGCTTTCGTGACCTAGAGTACATTTTCAATTTGAACAGGGTATCTTTGCATAGGAGGTCATGCGATCTTCCAAAGATTAGTGCAATTCGCAACATTTAAAGAGATTTTGAGGGTTTTCCTTGCAATGCTCTATGTGTGCATTCAAATTTTAGACCGAGTAAAACCTCATTTGCAAATGGTAGGCGTTCAAAATGAATAGTTTACCGCCTAGGCCTAAACCTTGACAAGTATAAGTCTATGGGTTGGGAAAGGCAAAAATTCAATGACAAGTCCATGGACATTAAAAATAACAAGGTTATTTTTTAATTGCCTAGACCTCTAAATGCAAGAGAAGTGCCAACCTTTATGGGCCACTGCAGCCGCTATCAGAAGTTCATATGTGTAGATTTGGGGATGCGAGGAATTGTCTAAGCTTTGTTGATAGTATGCTATTGGAAAAAGGAATGCAATGTGGTCTATAGCCGATTGAAGTAAGCAACCACCCGACTAAGAAGTAATCATTTTGCATGTGCACGTAGACGACTCTACCTAATTTTTCATGTGCACGTAGATGACATCGACTTTCATATATTGTTTATGCCAATTGCAATACCTAATTTTTCATGTGCACGTAAATGGAGTGTGGGTGGTCCATTATTTGCAAGAGAAATGCTAGGTGTACGAAAGAGGCAAAGACATAATAGCTAAGAATCATGTAAAACATATATATGTACACGACATAAGCTTGTTAGCGACCAGGTCATTGAATTTTTTACCAGCGAAAGCAAATGAGCACTTTATCATCGTAAAAGCTGACCTAACCACTAATGAAAAATCCCATAAGGGGTGCGGCGAGACAGGCAGGTATAAAAAGCAGCCTGCCGGCACCAGGAACTCATACTTACCTGGGCGGGGTCTATCGGTGATCAGGAAGGCCGATGGCCTAGAGTCGGCCCCTCCATTGCACTGCGGACGGGCTGCACCCTAGCATCTCCCCTCTGTGGGAGAGTGCACGTCATAATTTGTGGTAGCGGGGGCTCGCGTTCGCGCGGCCCCCATCCAATCTCTGAACTTAAAGAATCGACCCGAGTCCCTCTGCTCTGGTAAGGTGAGACTCTTGTTGCCTGTGAACTCCTGGTTGGTTGCGTGTTACCTCCTTTCACCACAGCATGCATTGGATGGCAAATTGTATTGTATACTCCATCTTGTGTTGTGTTGTGTGCTCGGCTCTGCAACTAGCGTTCTCTCCGGGACCATGAAGAGAAATCCAGTGCCCCTTCTCTGCTTTGCGGAGGTCTCACCAGTGAGAAGTTTTGCTTACTGTTTTCCTACTTGTAGGACAGGAAGAGGAGGATCGCAATGGTCGAGTCTAAAGCCGAGGTTGCCACCTCTGACCTGCATAGTTGCTGCTCTTTTGTTTGCAGGATTCTCGTCTGCCGACAGGGGAAGCTAAATGATCCCACATGTAACCTTCCCCAAGTGTCTACAATTTACGTCAACTCGTACAATTGCCTCCATAGCTTGCTTTCTGTATTTGCCACGCTGAGATAGGAGAATTATAAGGGAGCAGTGGTAGATGCTTCTCTGGGCAATACCTCAAATACCACAGTACGTGTACGGCCTTTGTTTACTCGTGGCTCCTCTGCAGAAACTCATGATGTTGTAGTTATGTGGGAAGTGATTTGAGGATCACATTGCACTGGCACCGAAATTTTGTATTTCGAAAGCACATTACGAGCAAGCTTGTAAAGCCTTCGTCCACACGTGCTAGGTAAATAGGCAATTTACTGCAATCTTTCAACAGAGGATCAAGCACATATTACCAGGGATCTCAATAAATGAAGAGGAAAAGAGATCTCTGATCCTGCCAATGACCAAATACCCTCATCTAAAGAAGCCTACTGTCTCATACCAACAAGTGCCTTTTCCCTTTAAGTTCTCATATTAACCTCCAAGAGAGACTTCTCTTGGCCAGCGTCAGTTTCAGAAGCTCCTCTCTTCATCCTCCTCGAGACGTGCACCATGGTCCCTAGCATCCTCTCCACAAGCCAACATGCTCTCCTCAAATCCCAAAACTTGAAACTATCCTAGAACCACACAACCCAAGTGCAAGGTAAAGATAACTTTGCTCAGCACACAAGGACCAGAATAGCCACGGACGTCCCCCCTTGAAGGAACTTGTGCATTACTTTGGCTTTATGAGAAGTGCTTGTACACCACTCTCAAAAACAGAGACGATCTTTTCTATGGATTACAATGGGTACCTTTCATGGCCCCCCTAGCTTTGTGTGTTTTGCTTTAACTGAAGGTATTCTTTTCGAACTCTCCCTCTCTTTTAAAACGAGAGACGCTATAATGACAGTAGGGGTTGCTTTTGGGGCTGATGATGGGGTGGTGTTGTGCATTGCATGACCTGCTCCCTTGCAGGACCTCTGTTACCTATGCTGCTCTGCCTGCACCATGGTCTAACATTAGCTACCGAAACATGGTACCTATTGTAAATTACCAAACGAGTAAAGTGTAGCACACCACTACTTACTTGCCCACACTTGTGGAAACAACTTGAAAGAACACAAGAAATACTGATTGTGCTCAACAATGGTGAGTGCATATCAGCGCAATGTTGGAGAGAGACGAACATTGCTATTGGAGAGAGAGCGGGAGAATGGTAAAGTTTATTACTGATATAACGAATGTTTGTACAATGCGTAGCAAAGCCGAGAGGATGCCAGCAGCCAGGTTCTGCGGTAGACTGCAGGTGAAATGCGGGTACAACAACTAGAAGCCTGAAAATGTTGTTGCGGAAAACCCATACTGTTTTGTATGCTTGATGAATCGTGATTCAAATGCATAGGCTAAGGCTTCTTTTATACCTTTGTGAATGATTTGCTCGACTCATAAGAATTTATCATCGTTGGCTGGAAATACTGCTGCCGGAGCAAGATGTGTCTACCTATCCGAACATAGTATTCAAGGAAAGAGATCTTGTCCTCTCCGGCCCAGATCCTGACGGCCAAAAACACTCTCTCGAATCCCAAGTAAGCTGGCACAAAGGGTACCCTTCCGAGATCCTTAGGCGCCACTGAGTAAGCTAGGAGCTGACAATCTGAGGATCAAACAAGCAATGCTTCTCCTTCTGCCCCACTACTCTGATGCAAGACCAAGATAAAGAGATGAAGGAGGTGCTCTCATAATCAAAGAATAACCTCAGATCTGGTGCCACTGTAAAAATCAAACTGCCATAACGGGGAATCTGTGGACGGTCCGTACTCTCAAAGTATCCCCACCAGCCATCCTCTAGATCCTGCACGGCTGGATGGGCCGCTCTTCATAAATCCGGAATGGCATCCTCTATCTCTGATATGCGCATAGGAACTCGAGTAATATCCAATGATGCTGGGCAGGCCCTCTGTCCCAATTAGCCCACTCAATATGAGTACACTCTCCTCGATGTCGCCCCTCAGTATCCTGCACCCATTTGCTCCAAATGGGTGGTTGTCTATCTTGACAAAATGGGTGGTTGTCTATCAATCTCCCTATATTGACCAAATGGGTGGCAAGTGCTTCGACACAAATCTTCTCTCTTCCCTCTGCTTAGCTCATTACCTTCCTCTTTCACCGGGCTAGGGCATTGGAGCCGTCGAGTTTCGTAGCCCCTCTTGGATTCTAATTGAGCATAGAGAAAGGAGAAACCCGGTGGCCTCGAGGCTCTTTGACCCCAAGTCGGCAAGGCAAAAACGTGATGAGCTGAACGAAGGGAAGGGAGAAGAGCCTTGTCGTGGATTTTATGTATGGTGGTTCAGAGTAAATGATTGCAAAGGGCGAACAAAGGCGAAGGGAGGGATCCGTGAGGCATGAGGACGGACACTTTTCTTTTCTTATATAACTCCAACCCAAGTGTCCCACCAGCTCTCCCTCTTTCTCTCCCCCACTTATGTCAGTGCCCTTAAACCCCATCTCCGCTACATCATATACCGCGCTGTCCTCATCAGTGTACGCAACGCACTGAGTATTCGGCAGCTTATTCAGCTATGTGCTATCAGCTGAGCAAAGGCTTCATTCAGGCTGGCAATCAAGCAACAGCACCATGCGGCTTGCTAGCTGAGTAAGCTAGGAGCTGACAATCTGAGGATCAAACGAGCCCCACTACTCTGATGCGAGACCAAGATCAAGAGATGAAGGAGGTGCTCTCATGATCAAAGAATAACCTCAGATCCCGTGCCACTGTAAAAATCAAGCTGCCATAACATCGTTTTCAGCCGACACGCGACAACATTTTCAGCATTCCACGTGCAGTCTACCGCAGAACCTGGCAGCTGGCATCCTCTCGGCTTTGCTACGCATTGTACAAACATCGGCTATATCAGTAATATTTAAGCGTTAGGTGAGATTTGGGGCACCGATCTCCCGCTCTCTCTCTCTAATTGCAATGTTTGTCTCTCTTCCACATTGCGCTCATCATAGTTGAGCACAGTCGGCATTTCTTGTGTTCTTTCCCCAAGTGCCCGCAAGTAAGTAGTGGGTGTGCTACAGTTCGTTCATGTTTCTTGGTAGCAGAGTGGTGTACAAGCACTTCTCACAAAGCCAAAGTAATGCACAAGTCCCTTCGGCCGCGGATAGTTTCAAGTTTATGTTAGAGGATGCTAGGGACCATGTTTCAAGGATGACGAGAGGGGTCTCTCTTGGAGGTTTAAAGCAGCTCTCTACATGAGAAGGTATTTTAGCCATTCTCGTTATGACACAGTAGGCTTCTTTTGAGATGATCGGGTAAAAGATCTCTTTTCCTCTTCATGAATTGAGATCCCTGGTAATAGTTGTTTGATCCTCTGTTGAAAGATTGGAGTGGTTTCTATTACCACGTAATGTGCTTTCGAAATACAATGTTTCGGTGTCAGTGCAATGGTATTTGACATCTACCACTGCTCCAATTGTACAGAAAATACAGAAAGCAAGCTATTGGAGGGGGATCATTTACCTTCCCCTTTGGAAAGACCATGGCTGCAGAAAGAGAAGTGCGAACAACAAAAGAGCAGCAAAGCACGTCTTGTGAACTGTCCAGTAAGCAAAACTTCTCACTCAGATACTTGAGCACAGCAGAGAAGGGAAGCGTGTAGCTAAGGCGAAACTGATGTCGATTCTTTGAGTTCAGAGATTGGATGGGGGCCGCGCGAACGCGAGCCCCCGCTACCACAAATTATGACGTGCACTCTCCCACAGAG
>JAOYMV010022251.1:0-20617 GCA_025802375.1 Polystichum acrostichoides
TCTCTTTTGATTTTCCAACATTTTGTAGCACTAGTGCAGACGCAAACTGGCAAGAAGATCAAGTGCTTGCATTCTGAAAATGGTGGGGAAATAAGAGACCTCAGAATTTGCCTAGTGTTTAAAGTGGTAATTGTGACAAACTCTATTGGAAAAATCAAGAAAGTAGAAGTATGGAAGTCATTCCCACGTTTTACAATGAAATGTTGAAGGCATTCCAGGAAGAGGTATGGTATTTGAAGGAAAAGGAGGCCTTGTTAGAGGGTTTGGATTCCTTCTAATTAATCATTCACCTTTCTTGGTCTATGATGTATTTGAGATTGAACCATAAGATGTGGTCGCACATAGTGATGATGACAAATGAGCTAAGATAGTACCTTGGTCATAATACCATCCTTTTTGGGAAAGATCAAATCAATCATACAGATCATGCTCTTTCCTACCTCACGACGCATTACTCATAAGGAGAAGGACACTCTTAACCTACGTGCACTCCTTTTATTACTAGTCATAGAGCTACTCTACATCTAGTAACATTCTTGAAGGTCAATCCAAAAATGTGGCAATAGGTGTCAAAGATGTTACAAAGCAAAGGATATGCAAGAGAAAGAGAAGACACTTCAATGACAATGCGCTCACAAGCATCAAGTCTGGAGAGGGAATCCCCCTTGAATATAGAGAACAAGTTAAAAAAACCAAGGAAAGATAGGGGAAATGCCTTGATTCCAATGAATATGGATGGGATGAAAAATATGGCCATTTTGGACACAAAAGTGGGAATTAGTGTAGATACAAAATCCTTGTGGAAAAAGTGGTTTTGAAAAAAACATGATGGATTTATTGTTAGCAAACAAAAACCTCAAGTAGCCAATAGGTCTATTAGATAATGTTATATTGGAGTTCTACAACATTTAATATGAGCACACATTTGCCATTGTTGATTTTGGTAAGGATCCTTATTATTGGATCATCTTAGGACAACCCTTCATGGACAATGTAAAGGTCATTCAAGACTAGGACATCCCCATAAACTTTACTTATAGGGGTGTGACAAAGACTCATGGGGAAGATTTTAACTCTTTCTTGTCAAGAATAACACCTACATTCCTAGATACAAGTGATTACCTTGAAAACACATGGACTTTTCAAGTCCCTAGTGAGAGCACTTTAAAGGCAGATAAAAAGAAAAATGCTTGTTCCCTACAACGTGAGGTATATGTGTCCAACCCATTTCATGAACATCTTCTAGATGATCATGAATGCTTGCATATAATATCAAATGTAGATGTCTCTGCCATACCTCAAAAATGTGCTTCTTTGAGAGAAGGACAAGTATGACATTGTGCCTATCCAAACAATCAAATTGCCAGGACTGGAGGACTTATATCTACTAGGGAAAGCACTGTGTTTTTTATTGATAAAATTTGATCACATGAGAATGAATAGACCTAGGAACCCAATGATTTAGGCTATGTTCACAATGAAATTGGGGAATTTGAAGTTGATGACATGATTCATGAATTAGAGCTAAAAAAGATGTGTCTCCTTCTAAAAGGAAGAGAACTAGCTGGGTTGAGATTAAAAGCAATAGATCTAGATGCAATGTGGAAAAAGCAACAAGAAGAGAGAGAAAGCAAGCTAGGTCAAAAGGACAAAAGAGGACAGAGAGAAAACAAGCTTGGTCAAAAGGACAAAAGAAGAGAGAGAGAAAATAAGCTAGGTCAAAAGGACAAAAGAGGAGAGAGAGAAAACAAGCTAGGTCAAAAGGACAAAAGAGACAACCCAAGCTATGTGGCAAAACAAAGTATCTATTGCATGTTGGGGTGGTAGATTGCATTAAAGCTTGCATAAAATGGAAGTAAATGGAAAACACTCTCCAAGGAGTGGTAAGAAACCAAAATCTTGGAGAGGGAAGAAATGATTAGCTTGCTCCAAAGAGAATTGGATAAACTCTTGATATTAACTAAAAATAACCCAAACAAAGCCAAAAAGAAAGCATCCAATCAAAAAATACAATGTAAAGCTACCTTTCAAGACTAGAAGTGAATGCTTAACTGGTCCTTCAAATCATGGAGTGTATTTGATAGTAGCAATGATGAAAGCAATGCTCTCAACATACAATTTTCTCACAAATTGTACAATGGATCAAAACATTCCAAGCAGATGGACCTAACAAACCCTAAAGAGGAGCCTCCCCCTGTGTACATAGCCAAAAATGTGACACAAGAAGATGAATAACTTTGCATAGCCATGCTCAATGAGTACATAGGTGTTTTTACTAGTTGTAGAGACCTTAAGGGTGTGGATTTGATGGTCTATCAAAATATAATACCCATGAAGGAAGAGAAAAGCTGCCAAAATAAAGATCTTACACCTATAACAACTAATTCCACAAAAAATCAAGGAAGATACTGACAAAATACTTGAGGTTGAGTTCATCAGCAAAGTTCAGCACACATAGTGGGTATACCCTGTAGTTGTGGTAGCTAGAAATAATGGAAAACTCTGAGTGTGTGTCAATTTTAAATGGGTGTATATAGCCTCACTAAGCTTAGGGACAACCATCTTTTGGGACTAATAGATCGTGTTTGTGAGAGGGTAACAAAAACCAATTGTACAACTTCCTTAATGATTAGGCGAGGCTATTACAAGAAAACATTTGCTACCAATTGGGATATTCTTGTATATTGAGTCATGCCTTATGGGATAACAAGCATGCACCTCTTGGGATAACCAACATGCATCTTTTGGGTTGATCAACATGCCGGCCATATAGTAGAATGTATTATGTCACATGCATTCAAATCTTATCTAAGAGAAATCTTGGATATTTTTATGGACATGATTTTTGTGCACTCCACAAAGAGAAAAAGACACATAAGCCACTAGCAAAGTATTTTAAAAAATTTCCAAATTTATTTAGTCAGCCTTAAACCCAAGAAGTGTGGGTTTATGGTCCTCCAAGGAAATGTTTCTGGACATATAGTATCCAACAAATGGCATTTTGGTGGATATGGACAAGATTCACGTGATTGTGGAGCTTCCATGGCCATAAATCCCTAAAAGAGTGTAAGTTTTCACGGCCCATTGTGGATATTATTTGCATTTTACTTGTATGTACGCTACAATTGCAGGACCTTTTTATGCTTTGCTAGTGGGTTTTCAATGGGCAAAGGAATGTGGAGAGGATTCTTAAAAGCTTAATAAGTCTTTGCTTAGTGCACCCATTAGGTGAGCATAACATGGACTTCCCTATCTCATATGCAGGAGAGCCAAAAAGAATTATATGACCACAGAAAGAAAACAATTGAAAATGGTATATGTACTAAAAAAAATTTGCCATTTTCTTGCCAAACCATTTTGTATTTTTTGTTGACCATCCCAACCCTCCTCTTCTTAGTAAACGAGCCATGTTTCAAAGAACACATTTTATGGTGGTTAATTATTCATTGAAGTTGATTTCAGAGTGGTGGTTGAGAAAGGATCAACTCATCAATGAGCAAACCAAATGAGAACAGTCTCCACTAGCAAAGCACTAACTAAAGTTGAATATAATCTTCTTGATGCAAAGCAATCTTTTTAGAATAGATTCTATATAAATATGGAGCCCAAATATTTCTCATTTCTTATCCACAACATTATTATAGGACCTAGAGGAAAGTCTACAATCTCACACCAATTTCACGGAAGTTTGTTGTGGATTTCAATTAATATCTAGATGCCTATACTATCTGGGAAAATATGGGGTGTTGCATTTATCTAGTAGAAAATTGAGGGGACGATGGTATTTCATTGGAAAAAGCACATGTGAGAGCCGCATGGAGCAACATATTTCTAAGCAAGATGGGTGTTGTGGGGATGGCATTGGTGGCCAAGTATGCATCACCATGCAACTAATTTTGTCTAGAGTTTCCTATGTGTGAAAAGCATCCTTTGTATTAACATAATACACTTTACAAAGCAAACCAATTCCCACCAAAAAAGTGGAAAAAAAAACCCCTCTACATCACCAAAGAAAACTTGAGGGTGATTCTTGATAGTACACAAATGTTGGCAATCAACTTTACAAAAGAGGAGTAGATGGAAAATATTATTGTGTGTAGGTGCTAACGCGTACATCCCTATAGTACATCAAGCACACTCAAGTCTAGGTAATGGACACTTTTGTGCAAAAACTACTTTCAAGAACAAGCTTTGGCCCAATTTATGGTGGCCAACACTCTTTCAAGATGCCAAAAAATTTGTTAAGTATTGTGAAGAGTGTCAAAGAGCCAAGGTACCCAATATGCTTAATAAGATTCCTCTGTGGCCTACTATGAGCACAAGAGGCTTTACCAAATGGGGATTGGAATTGGTAGGGCCCATCAAACCATTGGCCAAAGGTATACATGTGAAGTATATATTGGTTGCAATACACTATCTCATAAAGTGGACTCAATCTAAGGAAATGTTCAAGAATGATGCACAAACTACAACAAAAATTGTATATGAGTACATGTTCGCATGTTATGGATTTTATATTAAGATTGTTAGTGATCAAGGCACATATTTAATTAACAAAGTCATCAACTCCTAGGAGAATTTATAATTATTCATCAAAGTTTGACTCCTTATCACCCACATGTGAATGGCAAGGTAGAGATCACAAGTAAGGTGTTGACAAAAGTATTGGAAGGTTCACACAATGAGAAGGAGAAAAAGTTACATAGTTTCATTCAAACATACCACATTGCCTACAAAATGTTGATTGGTACAACCTTGTACATGTTGGTGTTTGGGTTAAATGAATTAGCACCCATTTCCTTTTTAATCCCTACCCTACATGTCATTACTACCATGGGCTAGATATTCCACAAGTTTGTGGACCATATTGCAAAACTCAAATGCCTGGAAAAGAGAAGAAGAAATGTTGTTGTTGGAATGTATGCAGAGATGCAATGCCAAAAGTACCGTTATGACAAAAATGTGCACACCAAAGAATTTTTAAAATGTTATTTAGTTTGGGTTTAAACACTTCAAAAACACAGAAGGAAATTGAAAATGAGGGGACTACGCCCATTGTAATTAATGAAATCACTAATAGGGGTAGAGTTTGGTTAGAAATGCTAAAAGGTGAGCCTATAGTGATGTTTATTATTGGAACCTATTTGAAGTGTTTGCATGAACCTCTTACCCCATGAGAAAATGTAGGCAACAAAAAGAACAAATATAGCATAAAAACAGCCCCTTATCACCCACAAGCCAATGGTCAAGCTGAAAGCACAAATAAGATCCTTTGCACAATGTTAATGAAGGTGGTTGAGAACTCAATAATGGATTGGGAATAGAATCTCTATTATGTTCTATGGGCATATTTCACTTTGTATAAAACATCCATAGCGACAACGCCCTTCAATCTACTGTTTGGATTAGATTCCATTCTTCCCATTGAGTTCTTAATTTGTACGCTATGAGTCGCAAAGAACATTGAGTAGATAGGCCATGGTCTTTCCCATTAATGACTTAGAAAAGTTGGATGAATATAGAAAACTTGCAATAATAGATATGTGTGCTGAGAAAAGACGTTAAAAATGATGGCATGACATGCACATCAAAACTAGAAATGTCAAAAGGGAGACCTAATTCCTTTTCATACCCTAAACAAGCATAAGATAAAATTAAAGATGCAAAGATTAGGCCCTTTTGTCATCAATGAACACACCTTAGGTGGTGCATAATGGCTAGAGACTCTGAATGGAGAGAAAATGGCCAATTTTACTAATGGGAGTTGTCTGCAAAAGTATCACAAACCATTAACATAGGATATGCTCAATAGGATGCATACGGCCAAGACTCAAAAAGCCCAAGCGGAGCTTCTCAAACAAAAAACCAAGGAAGAGGCGGATGAGCAAGCGCGAGCGGCAAAAGCCAAAAAAATGAAAGCCAAGTTATTAACAATGGCCATCAACGACACAAACAAGGAAAAATTTGGGCAATCCATTTTGCATGGCCATATACATGGTAGGACAAGACACCCAAGTAAAGATGCATGCCTTTATTGATTCAGATGTGGACTTAAACATGTTACCTTGGGAAGCTTGGAATGATTTAGGTAAACCCCATCTTGAGCCTTCAATATTCAAGTTCAAAAGTATTTCCCAATCTAAGACAACATGTCTAGGTAAAATATATGTTGAAACCTATACCCACGATGCTCCTTTGTACATGTACTTCTATGCTGCTCAATAAGAAAGAGTCTGCAAAGCATGTAATCTTAGGAAGGCAATGGATGAGAGAGATCAATTGTGAATCCAATTGGTAATATAAGACAATTACAATGGAGGTTAGTTTCAGGCACATTATGACACCCACTGCGGTTTTATGTAAGCTTGATCCCCTTCATATAGAAGCAAACAAGTATGTGGAAACTCCTCCAAAAAGGGACATTTGGTGTCCAAGAAAATATACGTCAATGCATGCGGGGTGGTTCTTGGTAAACAAATCACCTCTTCAAGGTCAAGGCTACAAAAGGGGGAAAGCACTCTTTTGGGTACCTAAAATTTCTTGATGTGTGACCCCTATTCTACCCTCTTTGCCTCACTACTCTTATGGAACACATGAATAATCTGCGCGGACATTAAAGGTTACTTATGGTCCCGTTTAGTGCCAGACTCCAATACCTTGTCGTTGCAAGCCTACATACATGGCTACTCTCTGACCTACAACTAAAAATAATCAAAACGCAAAGATTCAAAGTTTCACACAATGACCAAGAAAGATGCAAAGGTGGATATCAATGTCTTTGCTACAAGGTCAAGGCTTTTATGCAAGCAACACCACAATATGGCTGCCTAAATAGTCGAAGGCCAAGTATGCTCCTTTGAAACCTCCACCAAGTTAATCAACTACCAAAAGACCTTTTTTTAAGTGGATTCCAAAGCCAACCACCTGTGATGGTCACATCTAAACCTTGAAATGCCAAATGCGCCATTAATAGCGAAGCATCAATTGGTACTAAGTGGCTTTCTAAAGCTACTATCCTTTCTCACACACAATCTATAGCAGCTCCCACCGTAAAAAAGCTACCATATGCCTCATTGTCCTCATCTTCAACAAGGTATTTGGAGCACAAATCTCCTATGCCAATGAGACATTGATCCTCACACATCTTAGCCAAAGCCACACTGTTACAAAAGTTACTAGTTGGATATGTAACTCAGGCTATCGTTGTTCCATATTTTCATAGCTTAGCCCTTCATACCTCTTATGTCTTAGGACTTGAATTAGGAAGGGGGGAGTTGTATCTTCATTAAAAAAGCTTCTAGTTTTATGCTATTCTCATGTATTGTTTATATCTATGAAGAACTCTGCCCGGATATTAACTCTGCGTTTCTTTGGCAGGTGACTCCTCATGGAGAATTGGGTAGACGCCTATGCTCCTTGCATTGACCCGGATAGCTCACTTCCCAACCACCAATGCGGTCACATCATCCAATATTTTCAAACCCATTCACTCTACTTCTATGCACCCTTAGGAGAGGTCTGCTGTGGTCAACACTTTGTTTTGTTGTACTTCCAACAACATCACCCATTCTCCCATTGCCGTGATTGCGCACAACTTGTACTCACTGCGGCTTCACATATTTGTTGTGGCAGTGCCACACTTATTTCCAACAATATGGCACGAGAATGATGCAGCAAATAAAGGAAATAATTGCTCAATGCCACAACCTTCTTGATTTTTAAGCACCAAACAGGGGTCCCAATCAACAGCGACTACTAGAATAAGATAGGACACAACAATGGCGTGATGATTTGATGGTAGTATGGGCACCACCACTTTTACAAATCCTCCTTTTGCAGCCCTCCACATGCCAATTTTTGGATCAACATGAGCAAATATTTGGCGCGATTCATCACTCAGAGACGCTTGGTTGATCTTCCCACTGTACCTATGCTATACTTTAACAAGGAAGCACTCCTTCCTTTCCCTTCTATGCCAGAGGCAAGCTTTTGTACATGTTTGTCACTCGAACCTCAGGTAGTAGATATATTTCATCCAAGTGACCTGCATGAGGCTCCGCCTCCACCTCCAGCTCCACCTCCTCCTTAAAGGAATACTCAATAATAAGAGCAAAAGCCAGGGCACTTTTTTCCCTTTGGGGTTTTTTCCCCTTGGCTAAATCTGGTGTTTAGCACCATAACAACCCTTTTCTTTTCTTTTTTATTTGTTTTCTAGTTTTAGGTTTTTTCAATAAGGTACATCACACGCAAAAGTGACCATTGTATTCCCCAAAAGAAGGTCATCAAAGAAACACATGGGTTTGAGCACAGTTTGCTAAACAAAAGAGCACAACAAGACACAAAGCCTCAAGGAAAGAAGATAGTAGATGTGATCTCCAACAACAATTCCAAAAACAGGTGTATTCAACTCCTTAAATTTCAAATTATTTTGTGAACTTAATTGCATATGTCTAAAATTTATTGGCCACATCACATTGAGCTAGGATAGTTTAATTGGGTTCAAAATATTGGGCAATATTCTAACTTCATTGCAATACCGGGGTAGAGACTTTTTTATGCAAAGACCATGTAGACATTAAGCATAGGGAGTATGCCCAGTACTTAAAGTTTGCACAAGTCTATGGTTGTCAATAAGTGTAGTTTACCTCTTAGGTCTTGGTATAGTGCACGGATTAGAGAAAAACGAAAGCAAGAACAAAACATTCAAACTGAAATCCATACACACATTTAAGAGCAAAAAATTGCAATGGAATTTGCCTTATTGCTTTGCAAGATTCTTGGTAGGATCTTGGGTTGCTATAGCATCTGAGAGTTGATGCCTTGGTCTCCTTGTAATGAACCACTTGTGGCTAAAAGGGAATCTTATTGCCATGACTTGTGTTAGTTGGATTGGTCATTACTCTTTTGGTGCCATTAGGTTGATGTTCTCACTTTCATGGGGTAGCTTTTCATATGGATTGTATAACAATAATCACTAAATTAGTTATATCGCCTCTGAGGTACCTTGCGGCTTTGAAATACTCTTGGCAAAGGTCTCTTGGCCATTGCTTGGATCTCATTGGGTTAGCCACTACCAAGTCTTTGCACACATAAAAAAACAAGCACTTGTATGGATTAGAATCACATGCTTACATCCTATCACTTTTACTTATTCTTAAGAGGTCAAACTTTCATTTATTGACCCCATATGCTTTTGATGTACCATTGAGACTGAGGTCATAATCTAAAGCTTTGCATACATGAGTCCTTGCATAAAACTATCTAGACTCTTAGTCCAATTTGACTTAGAGCATTGTCTCATTATTGAGCAGTCCATTAAATTGTCATTATCTATACACTTGCATGAGCACCAATACTGCCATATTTGCTAATGTATTTCCTTTTATAAGCCTTTTTCTTATATTTTGCATTAATCTTTTTACACTGCTTTGCAGCCTTTCAACATTGCCGCGCCCGAGGACATGTGCAGTTTACGAAGGGGGGACTGTTTGTCAACGAGAAGAAGAAGAAAAAATTTGTTTTCCAAATATTTCATGCTAATGTGCAATGCAAGTAGTTATCAAGCTTGAATAAGTTCCAAGTTGTATTTAAATGCATACCCTAGCTCAACTACATTTGGCCACTTTCACTAGAGTTGGATGGCCAAGTATGACCTCAACCTAGGGCAAGTGCCCTAAGTATAAAGCTCACTTTTAAGAAGTAACAATATGTTGAGGAAGAGGATCAACTCAATGACAAGGAAGAAGTGCTTCAACAAGAGGACATAGATGAAGAGGCCATAAGGATGACACAATTTTATGACAAGGACACACATATGCACATGGAAATAGATGTTTAAGGTGTTACGGACCTCAATGATGATGATAGAATAGAATGCAATTTGTAGAATTTATGTATCTTTTATTATGAAAATCCTCCAAGCATTCATAAAAATTTACTTTTAGTTTGAAATTCTTAGATGACTTCAAGTGTGTTTCTTATTATTGGATTTATGGTTTGGTGGCATGATTATCTAGGAGTTTTCAAATCTATGTTTTGAAAATGTTTAAACTGTTTAAAATGCACCAAATTAGGGGTTAGATTATATTATTCTCTATTAAATATACTTATCCAATACAAAGGGAAAAAGTATGATGAGTCAGCCGCAATGAGTTTTATGATGTTGTACAATTCTATTTCAGCCAACAAGGCGGCAGCTAGCGCATGTAGGCTTAGCCTCACCAAACCTAAAAATGTGTTTGCACTCACTTGCATCCTCAATGAGAAAGATGGTGTGCTTGATACCTTTCTTGGTGTGAAAATATTGTGGGAATCCAAGAGAACCAAGGGCAAACAATACACGAGCAGTTCCTAATGAGCACCACCCTATGCTCATGTAAATTGATCCAAGGTACCAAGATAAGGTCATGTCTAATTACATGCCACATGACCTTGCCATAGCCAATGTGTTCTTTTGCATACTTTTTGATGTCATGGGATTTATTATTTGATGACAAGATTTTGTAGCTATTTTTAAATATATGTTCTGAAAATGGTTAAAATATTTAAGTTATTTTGGTTTTTTTGCTTGATTAAAATGTTTTGGTTTTTTTGTATATGTATGTTTAAAATGCTTTGTATGTCTATGTTTTCATTCACTTTTACAAGAAATGGCTGGCACTCCTCCCAATTTCTCCTTTACTCCCATACCTGCTAGTATGAGCCCGATTGAGTTCATAGGGTTCACTACGTCTATGAACTCAAAGCAAAGAGAAATGTGTCAAACATATTGGGACTTTATACTTGGCACTTCAGTCCATCTCTGGCTACAACTTTAGTCCTAGCATATTGGGGTGGTAAAGCCCAATGTGTTAGGCCTAGGTTAACTGGGTGGTTGGACACTAACATTGACCTTTCATACTAAGTAAAATCAATAAGGACTCAAACCCTAGCTCATTAATGTGAGTGAGTCCACTACATCTATGTATTCTCTTCTTTGTCTCTCCACCATCACCGCGCTCCGCACTTGCACGCTCCCACATTGCAACTTCAATTTTTATCAAGCCAGGTGAGAGGTTTGATGTACCCAAAAATGTTCTCCGATTGCAACATTTTTTAGCTGACCATTTTAGACTATGCAAGGTCTTCACAAGCTAATGCATCACCTTCTAGACTAGGTGCAGGTGTGCATTTTCTACACATTTGGGTTGTTTGGCTACAATTTGCAGGCAAGTGCTCAAATAAGTGAAAAGAGGTCTCAAACTCTCTATCACAGGGTACAGGTTGTATATTGTTGATTTTACATTTTTTGCAAACTTTGTTGCCATACCTCTATTAGATGCATTTGGATGTATAAGATTGTATGGGTATGATGATCACACAAACCACCACTGGGGTTACAACTACTGCTATTGTGGTTGATGTATGGTCTTATGTGGCTAGGATACTGGAAAAACTTTATGCAAAAACCTTTGTGAGGGTCATGGCAAGTTTGTTTTGAAGCTAACTACTACAAAGAGTAGAATCACACCAACTCAATGGATTAGGTACTAGAGCATTACTTTGACAACCCCATTGTCAACATCAAGCCTAAGATGTATGTTTATGAGGATAGTTCAATGATGGTATGCATTTTCTTATCTGCCATTGAGGCATTGATATATGTTTATGCATATGCCCAATTTTGATAGTGTATTAGCAACATCAAGATGCGTAGTGGAAAGTGACTAGGACAATAAACCAATATGTTCCTAGTTTTGACAATGTCTCAGTGATAGTAAGACACGTAGTGGACATTGACTATAGATAATTTTCTAGCAATTTTGAGTTTTTGTAAGCTGATCAAATTACTATTATCTTATTGAAACTCTGTTTGAATTTACCCAAATATTGTTTTTGTCCCCACTTTGGAGCTTCTTCATTGAGTTCTTGCTGCGATGGCGTCTTCATCCAAGAGTCAACATTGAAAAAGTGGATGGCAACAATTTTCCATTTTGGAAAGAGTAGATCTACAATGTGCTAGTGCATAAGAAGCAATTTAGGCCTATCAAGTTGAAGGGCCTTAAGCCAGAGGGAACTATAGATGCTCATTGGATAGATTTGGATGAGCTTGCCAGGTCTACCATTATGTTGACCTTGTCAAACATCGTGTATTTCAACGTCAAGGAGATGAAGACCAGCTATGAGCTGTGGAAAAAGTTATTTGATTTGTACAAGCAAAAGAGTGTAGCTCCATAGGTCTATTAGTTGAAGTAGGTTTTTGATCTTAAGATGAAAGAAAGTACATTTATGTCCAATCATCTTAATGCGTTCAACACTATTTGTAGCCACCTTAGTGTACAAGCAATGTAGTTTGCAAACTCTGTCAAAGCATTAATTTTGTTGATTACACCAACCATGATCTAGGACACTTTTTGTATATCCATTAGTAACTTTGCACTAGCTTTTTAGTCTTACTTATGCTAACGTGGAAAGCTCAATTAGCTTACCAAAGAGGTTAATGGGAAGAACCTTGATAATTCACAAAGTGGTAATGCTCTTGTCATCAAAATCAGGTCCAATGGCAAAGGGGATTTTTTTGAAAGAGGAATTTCACATAGTAAATCACATGGGTAGAGAAACAAAGACATTGAATGCTATCAATATCATAAGAATGGCATATGAAGAAGAATAGCCATTTATGAAAAAGAGAGAAAAATAAAGAGAAGCAGGAAGGAAATAAAACTAAAGATAATTTAGGTGTCAAAATTGAAGAGGTCAATGCCATAAGCAATAATGGTGAAGGTGGTAAAATTTTCCTTATCTCAGGCTTGGATGGTGCACACCTGGTTGCCACAGAGGATCTGGTTATGCATGACTAGATTTTGGATTCAAGGGCATCATTTCATGTTACTCCTCATAAGGAGTGGTTCACAACATATGATGCATCTTGTAAGGGCCAAGTTTGTCTTGGAAACAACTATTCATGTGAGATAATTGGAGTTGGTGATGCGCAACTCAAGTTTTAGCATGGATGTACTTTTACACTGAAAAATGTGAGGCATGTGCCAAAGCTCACTAAGAGCTTGATTAGTATAGGATAGTTGGATGATGCAGGTAACATCCCATGTGTTTGGTGCTCTTGGAATATCATCAAAGGTTCCCTTGTTGTAGCATGTGGTTTAAAGTATGGTACTTTGTACATGCTACATGTATCCACTGTCAAATCCCATGTAGCTTGTGTAATCGAGTAGCCAAGTGTTTCTTTGTGGTGGCATTGCCAATTAGGAAATATGTCTCAAAGTGGATTGAGAGTTTTGTCTTGGTTTGGTTGTGTTCTTGACTTCAAATTCTCTAATTTTTCAGTTTGTGAACATTTTTTGTACAGTAAACAATCACAATCACTACACCAAAGGGGTAGTTCTTGAAAAATTGAGCCTTTATCATCTTTGCATAGTGATGTGTGTGGTCCTATGCCTCTGCTATCAATGTGTGGATCTTCTTATTTTGTCACATTCACAGGTGACTTCTCATGTAAGGTATGGGTGTGTCCTCTTAGGAGAAAATATGAATCTCTTTTGATTTTCCAACATTTTGTAGCACTAGTGCAGACGCAAACTGGCAAGAAGATCAAGTGCTTGCATTCTGACAATGGTGGGGAGTACGTGTCAAATCCTCTCCAGGACTTTTGTGACTTGAAAGGCATAAAGAGGGAGTTGAATGCTCTAGATAGCTCTTCACGTCATTGTGTTGCAGAGAGGATGAATTGTAATATCCAAGATAAATTTTTTTATTTTTTTGTCCAATGATGCTTTGCCATGGTGAACCTGGTGAGATGGGATTTTGATTGTGGGATTCGGAGTCCAGAAAGACTGCTTTCAGCAATTAGGTTTATTTGTTTCCATGGAGAATATATGCATAGAAGGCCTACTCAAACAATAGAAATACAAAGAGTGATATTTGATGAGGATGAACATGTGCATAATAGATATGTTGCACAGAATGCTGGTGGACAACAAGGAAAAAGTGGTCCCATTGTTCATGAATTTAGAGTGGAACAACAGGCTCTTGAGGATTGACTTGTTGTTGTAAGAAGGTCCACTAGAGCACACAAAGCTTTTGATAGATATGTTCTCTCCCTATATTATGCCATGTTGACAGATTTCAAGGATCACTCTTGGTATGAAGAGGCTATGTTGAAAGATGACAAGATAAAGTGGGAGAGAGCTATGTAATCACAGATGGAATTGTTGCATAAGAATTCCATGTGAGATCTGGTACATTTTCCCAATGGTAAAAGGGTTTTACCATGCAAATGGGTTTACAAAATGTAGGTCACTAGAAATGATGGAAAGACAAAGTACAAGGCATGAGTTGTTGCAAAAGGATTTAAGCAACAACTAGGGTGTTGACTTTGAAGAGATATTATCTCCTATTGTTAAGATGACCACTTTGCATTGCGTTCTTAAATTGGTTTCCAAAGAGGACATGGAGCTTGTCCAAATGGATATTAAGGCTACGTTCTTACATAGTGATCTTCATGAGGACATATATATGCAACAACTAGAAGGGTTTGTTGAGAAGGGCAAAGAGAACTTGGTGTGTAAGCTCAAGAAGAGCCTGTATGGTCTCAAATGGGCACCAAGGGAGTGGTATCATAAATTCCATTCATTTATGCTCTCTCAAGGTTATAGAATAAGTGAAATTGATCATTGCCCTTACACTAAGAGAGCTAAATATGGTAGCTTGCTATTTGTGATCCTCTATGTGGATGACATGTTACTTACTGGAAAGAAAACCAATGAGATAGATGCCTTCAAGTCAAATTTGAATGACAAATTTGACATGAAAGATATGGGTGATTCTAATTAAATTTTATCCATGCACATTATGCACCATAAATTTAAGAAGGTGCTTTACTTATCTCAAATAGAGAACATTGAGAAAGTTCTCACACATTTCATTATGGAAAGGGGAAAGGCATTTAGAACCCCACTGCCTCCACATGTTAAACTATGCCTAAATGATTGTCTCAAATTTGATGCAGAGAAGGCTAAGATATATAAGGTTCCTTACTCCTCTATAGTTGTTAGCTTGATGTATGCAATGATATGTACAAGATTGGATATTTCTTTTGCAGTGGGAGTGATCAATTCCAAACTGTAGCAATAAACATTGGGAAGCACTGAAAGGAGTCATGAGATACTTTAATGGTACAAAAGGATATGTGCATTTTCTTTGGAAGAAAGGAAGCATGTGCAATAGGCTCACAATAGGCTACACAAATGCTTATTATGCAAGGGATATGAACAAGAGGAGATATACTTTAGGTTATGTATTTATGTTTACTAGTGATGCCATTTCTTGGCAATCTTGCTTGCAAAATAGCACATTTATGTTAACCATCAAAGAAACGTATATTGTAGTGTTTGATGCATGCCAGGAAGATATATCGCTTCCTTGTCTAGTGGGATACTTGGGAATCTTTGTTGAGGTGCCTACTCTACACTGTGAGATAGCTAGAGCGTATTATGTTGGCAAACAATCCTGTGTCTCACGTAGAGACAAAGCATATCAATGTGAAGTAACACTTCATTTCAAATGCTCTTGAGGACAAGCATATGAATCTTGTGAAGGTGCACAAAGATGATAAACCTCCTAATATTCTTACCAAGGGTCTAGATTTAGAGCGGTTTGCACACTATCAAGCACTTATGGGCAGGGGTAGATAGTTTTATTTCACCATGGTTGTACATATTTCAATATTTTACACCCCATACTTAAAGGAACATTGGCCTATAAGTAGGAGGTTTTTGGGGTGGTAGAGACCAGTGTGCTAGCCCTATGCTAACTAGGCAATTGGACACTAACAGTGACCATTCATACTAAGTAAAACCAATAAGGACTTAAACCGTAGCTCACTATTGTGAGTGAGTCCACGTCTTCTCTTCTTTGTCTCTCCACCATCACCATCACTATCACAATAAGCACAACTTTAAGGTTGCTAGACGTCATGTTGTTATTCTAGCATGCAAGAATAGGACATTAAGGAGTGGCCCTAAGGTCATTGTTTGATGTTGCAAGGCTCTTCTAGCTTCAATTTGAGGCCATTGTATCAAACAACTAAGATTTCACATCCACTCTTCATTATCATTCTCATCATCTAGAAGATATAGTATATTAGTAGGGTGCATACCCTATTTCTTTTACTATTATTGCTAATGTTTTTAGAACACAAAGTTATATAATTATAATCTTGGGTGATTGTATTATCTCTCTTTTATGTGTCTTTACATAAAACATGAACTTTGTGAATGACTCCATTGAAATTAGGGCTACTACACTATTAAAAAGTGAACATTGTCAAGATTGAATTCAACAATAATCATATCACCATACTCTAAAGAAATATTTTTTAATTGAAAAAAAAACAATGTGATTGAGATTCCATATGCATTTGGAAATGGTGCACCATAAAAGAAACTACATATGGTCGAACGTGACAATTTCTAAAATAAAATTCCTATTATCAATTAAAAATATAAAAATTTCAAAGAAACTCATATTTCACAAGCAACCCCTAGCTGACATGAATGTCATGTAAGGATTCAACACTTATGTAGCCATAATCATAAGATTTTTTTCATATACACCAATGTAGCAATTTGGGAGCTAGATTATAGCATACATATGTGCTAGTGTTTGTGTCATGAGTGCTATTTAAATATCTAGCAACATTCCCAGTCTCAACATCACCAACAATATACACTGTATCATCTAGTCAATCTACTTTTCCATCCTCTAGAGATGAGTATTTTAAATAATTTGGATAAACCGTACACAATATCTTCCAATCATGCTGACAATACTTATCTCCTCCATAGTAAAGGATGTTTGATCTTTTTTTAGCAAAAGTGTGCAAGCAGTCCAAGATTGGTTCCTTGTAAAGTTGATGTACAAACCATAAATTCTATATTGTTTACCTCAAAAACTTCATTTATTGGAATAGGAAATATGGGGGTACCAAGATGATTTTACACTTTAACATATTGTGAAATGCACATATTTAAATTACTTATCTATTTATTTGAGACCATGAAACAATCATAGTAAGGGTTTTTAGAAACATATACCCATAAAAAAAATGCAAGAATAGTTTTATGGACATACTTTGAGAGCTCTCAAGCCAACCTAGACTTTTACATTATGTATTGGGACCACTAATTTTTGCTATAATGTCCTTAAGGCCATTCTTGATGTTCTTGTGCATGCAAGAATAGACCAATCTTGCAAGCCCTTCTATCTTCATTACCCGAAGCTTTCCATTTATCAGAAGGCGGGAGGCTTGGTGAGGTGGGGTGAATTATCACCTCGATAGCAACCAAGGCCTTGTTCTCATAATGCTGAAGGAAGCCTCCATGGGTGCCATTGTAGCCCTCAAGAATCACCCTATGACCTTTATTAATGATCTTGTGCATATAAGGTTGGCCCTCTATGTCCATTCTAAATTTAAGAATGGTATAACTGTTCATAATTCTATTTTTTAGGTAATGTTGTAGCTAGGTCCATTACTGCAAGTACAAGAGCACTAAGAATTGTGAATGAAATTATGGACCTAAGACCATTCATGTGCATGCCTTGAAGGAATGGCTGAAAGAACATTATTTGGCATGCCTTGCAAGATGTTTGTAGGACCATTTAGGATGGTGTGCATGACTTGGAATGATGGACCTAGGTACATTCTTACAAGCACAATAGCATAAAAAATGGACCTAGGGACATTCTTGCTAGGTGCGCACAAGAGCATTGCATTGCTATATAAAGTCTTACCTCGGTGGATTGTCCTAGCTAGTAAATTTTGGTTAGAAAGGGATGAAATTCTGGTCTAGCAACTTGGACAAGCATTAAAAATCATAGTAAAAATGAAGTTACATTGGTCGGCATAACTCTACCATTCTTTTGTGATTCAAATAAGGAGTTAATATACAACCTTAGGGACATTTTCTCATACCATGCACAACATCATAAATGGTCTTAGTAAAATAATGCAAGGCATGCACAAACAATGCCCTAGGACCATTCTTGATACACAAGATCATGAATGATCCTAGGAGTATCTTGAGAGATATACACAAAAATGGCCATAGGGATACTATTTCCAACACAACAACATCAAGAATGAATCCAAGGCCATTATTGCAAGCCATTCATTGCAAGAGCATAAATACCACAAGGATCATCTTACAAAAGACATGCACAAGAAAGGTTCTAGGACCTTTATTGGTGCTATTGAGTTTGCAAGAATGGCTTGAATGCTATTGTGCATGCCTTGCAAGATTTACCCTAGAGTAATTCTTAATGATCATGTTACATATAGGAAAATATAACTTGCAATTAAAAATGGCCCTAAGGGACATTTTTGGATCAAAAAGAACACCAAGAATGTTGATTCATGTGCATGCAAGGACAAATGGCCCTAGGGCCGTTCTTGCATGAACAAGAGCACTAAGAATGAAATTATGGCCTTGCAACCAATCTTTTTGATGCCTTGAAATATGGTCTTGGTACCACTAATGAGTTTAGGCACCAAGAATGGAACTAGGGTCATTCTTCCAAGGCTCTTGTGTATGAAGTAATGGGCCTAGGTCCATTATTACTTTAATTGTGTTACTTAAGGGGGTGCTAATGTAGTTTAGAGGAGCAAAAATGGCCTTGTTGGAGTCCCAAGGTATCCACCATTAGTTCCATATGGTATCACTTGAGTGTAAAAGAGGGGTCTATTGGAAGGTAGGGGAGGTAATTTTAATAAGGTAAGGTCCATATATAGGGGGATTTTTTGGTATATAAGGGGTATTTTCCAAATTTTTGCGCACATATTTGACGTCTCCTCATTACTACTAGTGAATCCCTCAGGGTTGGAGGGGCCTTGGGGCCTCTAATTCCATTAACAATTGTGTCATACATGTGATGCTGGCCCTAAGGCCATTCTTGATGCTCTTATGCAATTTAAAATGACTATATCATGCCCCATGGCCATTCTTATGCATTTTAGAATTGCCCACGTATATCCTAGATTGGATTTTGGATACTACTGATTATATTGAGCATGAAAAGAATTGTCCTAGGGCCATTCTTGCATGCCTCAAGTACAATTGTACATTTTTTGTCACATACAATAATTGTAACAATGGCCGTAGGGCCATTCTTTTCATGCACAAAGAGGAGCAAGAATTGCCTTGTGGCCATTCTTGCATGATCCCATGGCATGCTATTTTAGCTTAAAGACCATTTTACAAAATATACCATACAATGAAAAAACTAATAACATACATTTTAAAATGTAACAAAAAATTGTGACATTAACAAAATTTTTATGATCATGTCACTTAATGTGTACAAGAAAGCTATCCAAACATTTACAAAGTTTGGAATTATCTAATAAATTAGTTAGAAACCAGAACTTTACCATCAAATTTCTTTTGAACAACTTTCCCAACTCATTGAGAAATAGATGTGTCACTAGACATTGAAGCCTCTACAAGTAACTATGAAACTTCAATAACTAATTGCAATTTCTCTTGAATGTTTTCCCATTGTCTAATTCCTTTATCCAAACCGTTTCTACTTCTCTAAACTTTCAACAAGGCACAAAAACTCTCTTTTTTCCCTCAATGTATGCTTTGCTACAAACCCATTACTATGTGTATCAACCATCATGCATTCTTGTATACAATAAAGATTAATACACTTTTTGATGAGGATATACTTTTTTTTTTTTCAAATAATCCAATGCCTCCATAGTTTCATTACTTCATTTTCCACATCTAAGAGAAAAGCATCCAAGATTGAATCCCCCTTCTTATTAAAGTCACTATAACCTTTGAATCTTTATTTTTCACTTAAGTACAAAACCATAGTAATAATCTAGAATACACCATTAAAAGATATGATTTTTTTATATGTATTGCAAAAAAGAGCATTTGCTGCCAACTAGGTACACTTTTTAAGGCACCTTGCACCACACAACATCTGACATCCTTAGAAATGCAAGAACTACATACTCAAGTGAAAAATTGCCACTAGTGAAGGCCAAAATACCACTTAGCAATTCAAAAAAATATTTGAGGTCTCCATTGTATCTCTCTACTAGTACTCCCCTCTATGATGTCCAAGATGCATAATCCAATTGGAAAAGGATTACTAAATATACAAGGCAAAAAAAGCTATCCTTCCGTCTCTAAGATTACAAGAGGAGCCTGCCAAGGAAGATCACTATGAAAACCCCATCTTTGTTAGACTTAACAATCCAACAATTTTTTCTTTCTACATTTGAGGAAAATCAATGTTGGCCCTTCCAAACTACAATTTCGTCTTTACCCATGAAGTGAACTTCTTCTGAATCATCTCATTTGTACTAGTGTGGATGCTATAGGGGATAGGTATTGAGGTGGTCCGGGGCAAGCAGCATGGAGACGGCCTCTAATCACCTCCAAGGCTCTTGTGTCACTCAATGATGCTGGGCAAGCAAGAACAAGCAAAAAACAAGAACCACAAATACAAACAAAAAAGAGAGAGCACCACCTAGCTAGAGTGAACCCATGGACATTGTGTGTGTGTGTGTGTGTGTGTGTGTGTGTGAGAGAGAGAGAGAGAGAGAGAG
>JAOYMV010022252.1:0-11308 GCA_025802375.1 Polystichum acrostichoides
GAATAATAGAGCTATGGTCTGTGCAAGTTTGTATTTGGGCATTTTGGTAAGCAAAACTTGAAATTATTTCCCTCCATATCATATTGACAGTGTCAATATAGCTTCCTTAAAGGCAACGAACATACTTTTGTAGATTTTAGATTTCCAAAGAGAGTCACATTCATGCACAAGAAGATTGTACTTTTGAGTGAAAAAGTACACTTTTCTCTCTTTTTTTTATTATTTTTTTTAGGTTTCTAGATTTTTCTAGAGAGAGAAAATACAAATAAGTGAGTTTCTTACAAGGCCCTACAAATGACCTCCAAACTTTTCTAATGGCATCATCTCATAGCCTCCAACATAGATATCTTTGCCAGAAACTCTGTGAGATTTTTGTTTTGTCATAGACTCTCTCTCTCTCTCTCTCTCTCTCTCTCTCTCTCCTATTTGGGCTATCAACAATATATGAAATAGTGTTCTTTTGTGTGTGCGAGCAAATTAGAAGAGAGGAGAGTGTAAGTGGGTTGCAAGAAATTTTAATCTTGTGTGTGTTGAGCAAAAGATTAGCATGTGTTTGTTTAGCAAAGTTTAGCGGGTCCTCAAGACTTGCAAGTCTCCGACTTTTTAGCAGTGAGTAAATAGTGCAAAGAAATAGAACCTTCTAAATGCACAATCATGTTGGACAATTGGTTAAGCAGTGTGGGTGAGTTGATGAAGGCTCTAAGTTCAAGCCCTAGGGGGATCTCAAGGCTAGACTACCATATGGGACTGTAGGGTGCATTATAAAAATAGTTTACAATGTAAGATGGCCTACAATTGAAATGAAAGTGGAAAAGGGTTAAGGGAAGTGGGAAGGGTTAAGGGCCCTTTTCAATTGCATTTCAAAATGCAAGTGGAAGATGTACTTTCTTTAAATTACACCCGACAAGTGATTAAAATAAAAGGGACTATAATCTATTTCTTCTTTCATTGTTGAATTGAAGCCTTTATAATTTAATGGCAAAGTCTCATATAAACTTTTTAAAAATAGATAAATTATCATGTGTGGCATCTCTCTATGCTTGTGAGTCATGACAATGGCAATGAGATTGGAATTGTCAATGACATCAATAACCTCTTATGGAGTGGACAATGAGGAGAAGGTTGAAGATAAATGATTTGTCATTTATCTACTCTCATTTATGGCTTACACACACACACAGATTACACCTTGATGGGTGCTTGTGGATCTCTCTCTCTCTCTCTCTCTCTCTCTCTCAATGCCATATATCCCTCTCCATCTATATCCTTGACATGTTTAACCTTTGCATGGTATCTAGAAATATTTAAGAATCAACCCCATGACATGTCTCACATGAAACTTCACATTAGATACTATCTAAATTAATCATTAACAAATTTATGGTTCAAGGAATCACAAGAAATAAGGGCCTGTCATGATAGGTACCCCCTCACTATCCATGACCTTTTTTTTCTAGCTAGGTCATGCATTTTTGTATGTGACTTATTCCACATATTATTTGAATAAGAGATACATAGTTTTAGTTACATATGCTTATTATTCTCATCTTGTTGTAGGTTTGTGAGGAAGCTAGGAAATGAAAATCCACAATGCTAGGATTATGAAAATATAGCCTTGGTGCATCAGCTAACAGGAAGCAAATAATTCATTAAAAACATTGAGTATAGTGTTGATCAAAGTGCTAAGAAAGTGTTTACTACAAGTGAGGATGAAGATTCTAGGTTGGAAGAGAAAGATCAAAAGCTAGTTGAAGGCAAGGATGAGGATCTCCCACAATGACCCACCCTTGCTCAATATTTCAATAGTTTTAAACATGTCTTGCTCATGTTTTTGGGCTCGCTCACTTGTTATTCAGGGAAAAAAATAAGGGTTATATCCTATGTTCAAAGTAGAAATGACTTGGCAAATATTTTTCCTACATGAAGTAGGAACTATAGGAGACTCGGGTAAATCTTTTGAACTTTTTAGGATGTGCTCACATTTAGTGTATTTTTGGGTGAATTTTGGCCAAATTTTGCCCAAAAAATTGCATTTTTTGCTATTATATTATTGAAAATATCAAAATTTTTGCTCTAAAATAGCCGAGGACATCTCGAGGACCCCCAAAAAATAGCTATTTGTCAAAATTCGCCCCTATTGTTTTCTTGTTTTCATTGCTCATTGTTATGACTACCTCCATTCCGAGGAATGGGTTTTAGGAATCTATGAGAAAGAGATACTTGTGGTATGCATGCTCTAAATTCATGGAAGCACTATTTACTTGGCAATCCCTTCATCATACAAACGGATCATCAAAGTCTCAAGTATTTTCTTACACAAATGAAGCTACCCGACAAGCAAATGAGGTGGACAAATTTTCTTTCACAATTTTGTTTTCATATTGCTCACATTCCTAGCAAGCACAATTTAGTCAGAGATGCTCTCTCACGAAGACCAAGGGTTACAAATGTTGTATCAATAGCTTATCACAATGATCTTACTAGCATGGTAGATGCATATGCTACTAATCCAGATTTTGATAATGTTATGTCCATTTTAGCCATTGGGAAGATACAAGATCCATATGTAATAAAATATGAATTTCTTCTCTATGACTCAAAGCTATGCGTAGTTAAATAATTGAGGGAGAACGTTATGCTAGAATCCTATGCACCACCTTATGTGGGGCATCGCGGTATTCAAGCAACAACCAACGCTGTTGAAATGTACTTTTATTGGTGTCGATGAAGAAATACATTCAAGCTTATGTTTCTCAATGCTTGACATGCCAAAAAGTCAAGAAATTGGGTTTGCTTCAACCATTGCCTATACCAGATGCTCCTTGGGAGAGTATTAGGACTCAACTTCACAAATGAAAGACCAGTTTTGATCAGCAAGCCTTCTATTCCAATACATGTAGAGGTCCAGGCAGAGGACAGAGTTGTGGCCAATTTGGTGGCTGACCAGGAAATCAGCAATAGCAGCAGTAGTTATATGATAATCAACAACAACAACATACAGACCATGGCAGAGGTCAATTCAGAGGCAGTGGGAGTTATAGAGGTCATGGAAATATTCAAAGGCAACAAAATGATGGACGCAGTTGTTAGTACTATGGTAAGTCTAGGCATGTACAGGCTGATTGTTACAAGAAGCATAATGACATCAAGAATGGGAAATTGCAACAAAGAAATTATGCATCTTCAAGTAAGAAAAATGAATATAATGAAAGGCTATTTGTTATGCATCAGGTGTTGAACTGAGTTTTTGATGATGTAGCTAAATGTGGAAGTAATGTATGATATGTGGATTCAGGTGCTTTGAATCACATGACCAGTCATGGTGAATGGTTTCAAAATATGCATGATCCTGAAAAACTAGGTTTTATTGAAACATGTGATGATACGGTTCATCCTATAGCCCATGTTGGAAATGTGCCACTTTCTATACAGGATGGCAAGGTGAAGTATCTTGCTCATGTGCTACATGTACCACAAATTACAAAGAATTTAGTGTCTGTCGGTCAGATGGTTGAACTTGGATTGCAGGTGCAGTTCAATTTAGATGGTTGTTTTGTTGAAGAGTTTAACAATAAAGGCAGGTTGGTTGCAAAAGGTAAAAGATCTGGTAGGATGTTTACTTTGGATGTAAATTTGCCAGAAGTGAAAGCTGCAATGTTTGCACGTACATGGCTCAAGAGTTGTTGCAGATACATATATTTGTCATAAAAGAATTGGACATGACAATATGCAGAGATTGAAGTTAATGCAGAGTAAGGAGATTGTAATAGGACTACCAAAGTTCAAAGTTGATGGTATGCAAAAGAAATGTGAGGCCTATTTGCTTGGGAAACAGGAAAAACATACATTTCCACATGACAAGAAAGTGAGCAAAAATTTGCTTAAGATTGTGCATTCTGATGTATGGGGTCCTGCAAGAATGATGTCTATGGGTGGATACAAATATTATGTAACCTTCATCGATGACCACACAAGGAAGGTGTGGGTGTATGCTATGAAGGAGAAGAGTGAAGTGTTCACTCATTTTCATAATTTTAAAGCTATGGTAGAAAAGCAAACAGGTTTGCAGCTGAAATGTATAAGGTCAAATGGAGGGGGATAATACTTCTCCAATGAGTTCTCAGATGTCTTGTGAAGGAATGGAATTCAAAGAGAATTCACATGGAGATATACTCCGCAATAAAATGGAGTTGTTGAGCGGAAGAATAGGCACATTATAGAGATTGCACGTGCGTTGATGGCTGAAAAGAATATGCCACATAGTTATTTGGCTGAGGCTGTGTCTACATTTGTGTATATCATGAACATGACTTCTACTGCATCCATACATGATGTGACGCCTGAGGAGAAGTATACAGGCAAAAAACCAGATGTATCTCACTTGAAAGTGTTTGGGTGCATTACTTATGTACATGTGCCTGATGAGTTGCACACTAAGGTGGATCCAAAAGCTGAGAAATGGGTTCTCATTGGTTACTCTCTTGAGCGAAAGGGATACAAGTGTTATAACTCTGCTACAAGACAATTAAGAGTACCAAGGCTGTTGTGTTTGATGAAATTGGTTGGGGCTGATTTGGATGAGAATGGAATTGTTGAGAATGTACACTCGCGGGGTGCACCTTGTGGAACCTATAGATTACCACGTGAGTTCCAATAATAGGGTTTTTTAATCAGATAAATTGAGAAAATTTAACAGGATTATATTAACAGAAGCGGTTATTTAATTCAACTTTAGAAAAAAAATCGTTAGTTCATAAAAGTAAATAAGGGTTGTTTTATTAGGGATAAAAATTTAGTTAGGGGTTTTTAAATACCTTTCGAACACACGTTATACACATGGCTTTCACAAGGTCCACCCCCCAAGAATGTACGTCAAGAGTCTCAAACATTGAGTGGACCTGGCGAGTCCTCAAGTGGTAAATCTGTGGATAAGCCTTGGAGTGGCAAACCACGTGTGCAGGTTACTATAGAGGTATCTCGTAAAGGAAAGGAGAAAGATGGTGAGCCCTTGTGTTACCAGACATTTTTGGAAGTCATTCTACCATTGATGGTGGTAATTTGAGGGGGTCAAAAATGAGCCTTGATGAAGCACTTGGGATTCGAGCTATGACAACACTTCGTGGAGGAAGGCTATGGAAGCCATGAATGCAAAATTGTGCAGGTCTAAAAGAGTAAAGATTCTGGTACAAAGGTTGGTGTATGATGGTTATGTGGCGCATCATTATGTGTATATGGCAAAGGTTGTCTAAGATATAGAGCCCACTTGTTTTGATGAGGCTATTGAAAATGTGAATTGGGAGAAAGCCATGGATGAAGAAATGGATGCCTTGTATGGAAATGAGACATGGGATTTGGTGCCAGGTTTATGTTCTCATTTGGGAGTGCTACTGTGACTGGAGCAGCAAGAAGGAACCCAAGATTATCTTGTTGAGTACAAAGGGAGAGTATCAAGGAGCTGCAATGGCGGCATGTGAGATAGCTTGGCTACGCAAGCTATTTACTGATTTGGGACTGCATGTGGATGGAAAGGTTGTCATCTATTATGACAATCTTAGCAGCATACAATTGGCCAAGAACCCAGTGTATCATCCGTGGACCAAGCACATTGAGGTCCACTACCATTTCATTCGGGGGCGTGTTAGCACGTGACATTGAATTGGTCTACGTCAGTATGCAAGATCAAGTAGCAGACATCTTTATAAAGGCATTCAGAGTTGAGAAGATCTATGGATTTTAGACTATGCTGGGAGTCCATGGGATGGAGATTAAGCTTGAGGGGGAGTGTTGAGATGTCAAGATCAACATGAGCTAGCACTCATACCACGAGTACGTGATCATTGGCGTGGAGGTGTTTGACACCGACCTATCTCTTTGTAGAGATTCTATAGCTGGACTACACCAACTAGTCCTTACATACCTCCCACCTCACTTTAGCGTGTTTACACTATGGGCTTCTTGTATATACTCCACTATGTATGGTTTTTATGTTATCTCCTTTGTAGACCTCTTTTGAGTAGTGAATAAGAAGAATAATATTTTTGCCTCTCACCTTATGTGTTTCTCTTTAAGGTTTTGTGTGTGTGTGTGTGCTTGCAAGAGCTCAAGCTCCCTTCTTCCCTGCATCTTTTCAAACCCCCACCCCCCCCCCAAGATTGGATGTGTACATAGTCCTGCAACATGTCAACCTCACTCATTAATAAGGTACACTCACATGCATTTTGGCATCCAATTTGACATGCAATGCTGAAATAGTAGCACTAAATCTATGCCTAGCTATGTATACACTACAAAGTACCATATGTTCTCTTGCAAATGGAGTATATCCAATGGTGTATGGCTACGCTATCACTCGCCAAAATGCACTCTAAAAGTTCTAAAAATAGCAAATTAAAAATGACAACTTCAAAGCAACAAATAAATAATTGACTCAACAAAGCATTACACTACTCTCCAAACACAAGAATTTTGAATCAACAAATCCTAACAAAAGGTTAATAAAAACATAAATTTAAAATGACAAGTGTGGGAGCTTGCTCAACCACAAAATTGGGGAAACCCTTTTAAGGATACATCTCATGATTATGCTAGTGGTGCTAAGTTGGGGAAAAAATTAGAGGTGAAAGATTTGAGTAGAGAGATAAATGTCATATTGGTTCACACATGCATTTTTCTTATTGTCTAGAGTTCTTATTAGTGTTAACAAAAAAAAATAGCTTGTAGTCTCTTTATTAGCCAAACATGGCCCTAACGAATATGCTCAAAACTTAATGAACTTTATCGATGACGAACGATGAAACCAAAACAAAGTGCAGATCGTTAAATTTGAAGAGATATCTTTGAAAAATTGCACATAAATGCTTGCATTTAGCGTAAAATCAAATAATTAATTGAAGGATCAGGTGTACACTTTCATGTAGTGTAAGGATGATGCATGCTGTGAATGTCGAAACACGTGCACTTGAAAATATTTTCAAAAAACACTTGAAAGGTGTGCGGATATCCCCAATTACTTGAATTGGCTAAGAAACTGCACATGCAAGCCACCAAGCACAAAAGGCCTTTGTTCAAATCCAAAATGTGTCAGAAATGGAAGATTGAAGAAGCTTTATGGAGTCTTCAAGAAATAGAGAAGCTTGCCTTGATTTCAAGTCCCGGACTTGCAAATTGAAGAAAGAACCTTACTTGAAACAATAAAAAACCCAAGATCTCAAAGGAAAGTGCTTGCTGGAAATTATTGGCAAGAAATAGAGGTCTCACACTCGAAAACTTGATGGTTATTTCACCTTTTCTTGTCGGCTCAAAGAAGTTGTTGTTTTAAAAGGCCCCCAAACTTGCTTGAAATCGAGGAAAATATCATTTTCTATGTGAACCCTCCCTTGGGAGGTTTAGATTAAGCCCTTAACTAAGAATTTGCTAATTAAAAGCAATGGAAACTTCAGAAACGTGTGAAAACATCATGGGCTTGGAAAGAAAGCTATGATAGCTCTTTAACCCAGCATCTTTGATTAGATTGTGTTAACTATGGTGGGTACTTGGAACCCTTTAGGGACCTTTTTTCCCGTAGTGTTACTTACATATTGGTCCTAAGTGGAAGATGGATGGAGGGCTACATGTAAAACCACCCTAAGGATGTACGGATGCACATTGTGAAGCTAATATAGAGTTGTCTATAAACTTCCATTCATAGAGAGAGGGAAGTTTTGGGATTCAAATTTTTCAAGCCTACCACAAGAATGGCCATTGGAAGGACCTATATACTTTGAATCATACAAGAAAATCCCTTTCTTCAAGAAGTAAGAAGAGGGTTGGTTGGGATACAGGACCTTCCCAAAATCAGCATGGGTGACCTCAAAGGTGCATGTCAAGGATGCCACATGTTGCCACTCAAAACAAGATGATGGGTAGATATCTACATGCAAAGAAAGTTAAATAACAACTAGAGTGCAAAATATTAACATAATAATAATAAAAAATGGGTTACGTATCAGTTGAAGCAAAATAAATAACAAGGAGATCTGGTGTATGCAAAAAATCAACACATTAACCAAAGTCATATTAGGTTTGCATAATAGCTGTCAATCACAGTGGGTTTGATGTTTGGGAGGTGCCTCAAACATCATGTTCTTCGCCATGTAAACATGTTGCACATTTTCTAACCATTGACCATCATGTCCTATCTTGAACTCCAAGATGCACCCCTTCCAATGGTATTGAACAAGATCCCTCTTATCTTTCTTCACCTTGTGAGGTCCTAGAGAAGGTTGCATAGTGATCGAATCATGAATTTTAAAAGTGGGGTTTCCAAACTCCATTTTACTTAAAATTATGCAATATACATGAAGAGTTTTCTTCAAGATCAACCTACATTTTGCCTAGCGTGAAGAAGAAAAAGAGGATGAGCTTGTGAGTGCATATTTAAGGCAAACCGAATTTTTGTTATAGCTAACGAAGTGTGATGGTTGTTTCTTGGGTAAAAGTTATTTATTTAATAGCTTTCCAAAAACAATATTCAATAATGGGTGAAAATCACTTTGAGAAAAAAAGGAGCTTCTGGGACAAGGTGGGGAACCCCTTTTGAGGATAAGTCTCATGATTATGCTAGTGGTGGTAAGTTGGGGAAAAAATTAGAGGTGAAAGATTTGAGTAGAGAGAGAAATGGCATATTGGTTTACACATGCATTTTTCCTATTGGCTAGAGTTCTAATTAGTGTCAACAAAAGAAATTATTTTGTAGGCTCTTTATTTGCAAATCATGGCCCAAATGAATATGCTCAAAACTTAATGAACTTTGCCAATGACAAATGATGAAATCAAAACAAAGTGTAGATCGTTAAAGTCGAAGAGATATCTTTGAAAAATTGCACACAAATGCTTGCATGTAGTGTAAAAGTGAATAATTAATTGAAGGATTAGGTGTACACTTTCATGTAGTGTAAGGATGATGCATGTTGTGAATGTCGAAACACGTGCGCTTGAAAATATTTGCCAAAAACACTTGAAAGGTGTGCAGACATCCCTAATTACTTGAATTGGCTAAGAAATTGCACATGCAAGCCACCAAGCACAAAAGGCCTTTGTTTCAATCCAAAATGTGTCAAAAATTGGATCGACGAAGCTTTATAGAGTCTGCAAGAAATAGAGAAGCTTGCCTTGATTTGAAGTCCCGGACTTGCAAATTGAAGAACAAACCTTAGTTGAAACAACAAAAAACCCAAGATCTCAAAGGAAAGTGCTTGCTGGAAATTACTGGCAAGAAATAAAGATCTCACACTCAGAAACCTGATGGTTATTTCACCTTTTCTTGTCGGCTCAAAGAAGTTGTTGTTCAAGGCCCCCAAACTTGCTTGAAATCAAGGAAAAATCACTTTCTGTGTGAACCCTCCCTTGGGCAGTTTAGATTAAGCCCTTAATTATGCTTGTGCTAATTAAAAGCCATGGACACTTCAAAAATGTGTAAACATCATGGGCTTGGAAAGAAAGCTATGATAGCTCTTTAACCCAACATCTTTGATTAGATTATGTTAACTATGGTGGGCACTTGGAACCCTAAGTTAGGGACCTTTTTCCCCATAGTGTTACTTACATATTGGTCCTAAGTCAAAGATGGAGGGAGGGCCACAAGTAAAACCACCCTAAGGATGTACGGATGCACATTGCAAAGTATGGATGATGTAGGGAATAAAACATCTCCTAACGATACACTTATGCACGCCTTGAAGTATGGATGATGTGAACCCCCCCACGGATGCAACTATGCAGACCTTGAAGTATGGATAAAGTAGGGAATGCAAAATTCTTGATGAACAAAATTTTATCCTCAACATATTTTCTCTCTTGCCCTTAAAAAAACCCCCTACATGCTCAAGCCCACATAAACACCGGCACATAAATAGAAGTTTGTCAGGAATTGGATGGTGCAGGCGCACCTCACACTCGCAGTGCACCTAAGCTTATTCACATCAAGAAAAGGACACTTTCTACGAATTATAAAAATTCTTTCCTTCTATTTTTGAGAGTGAGCCTCCAAGTGGTGTGCCCATAAAATCATCACTTTTTGGCCTGCCGAAGGAAGGACTATGCATTTGGGGTGTCTTTTTTCTCTTATAACAAATGATTGAAAAGTGAGGGGAGAGTTAATTTTGGCCTGCCATGTTCTCTTTTCCAAGGGCCACTTATGATGAAATTTTTAATGGATGATTAGATTGTGGGGTGGAAACCAAGACTCTTACACTACCTACACGTTCCCCACTCTTCCACTATGTCTTGAGCTATCTCTCACGCTCTTAATCTCTCTCACTCTATAATATTTCTCTCTCTCGCTCTCTCTCTCTTATGTGGATGGCAATAGCACCTCTCTGAGCATGCAATTTATGGCCTCCATCATCGCCTTCCCATACCCTTTTCTCATGTGCCTTGTGCTTGATGCCAACCTCTTCTACCATATGTTTTAAAAGCCTAATATAATCTCTCAGATGCCGTAACTGTCCAAGATCCCTTCTCCCTTGCTCCACGTTTTTCTCTTGTGAGCTTGAGCTCGCCCTAGCCGCAGACTGGACAGAGAGAAAAAGCGACAAGAGAGAAAACCAGCTGCACGATTGTGGAGCTCTGTTTTTTAGAGAAAGATAATGGAGGGCTTCGTGCAGAGGAGTAGATGCGTATGTATATATGTGGCTTTGCCGGTGTTGTGTATGGGAGTGTGTGTAGTGAAGGTTAGCGATGGCGCTGCTGATTACTTGCCCTGACACTCTCACTAAGCTTTTTCCCTGCTTGCCTTACTTCCTGGGAACCTCCCAGGTTCCAATTAAGGATTGCTGCACAAACCTAGAGACAGTACATGAGACAAAGCCCCAATGTTTGTGTGCGCTGATTGCTGCGAGTGTCAACGGTACCCAAGGAGTTGCAAAAATGAATACCACCCTCTCCCTCTAGCTTGGCCCTGCTTGCAAGGCTACTACCAAGCCTTCTATTTGCGTAGATTTATTGGGCCTCTCCCCTAGCAATCCTCTAACTAAGATCTTCATAGCAGGATCGACTACGCCTTGTACCTCGACTATGACTACAACTCATGTTGCTCAAGGGCCTAATATGACAACGGCACAACCAAACGCTCCTGCTCCGACTGATAAAGCCTCTCTTCTTACTTTCAGCTTACCTGCCACTTTTCTGCTTGCACTAGTGGCTTTTTCACTTTTTTAAGCAACACCAGTTGCTTTTTCACTTTTCAAAGCAGATTTTCTGTCATGGAACTCTTTTTGGTTCATTGACTCATTCCCCTTTCCTCTCCGAGGTTCTGATTGATTATTAGTTC
>JAOYMV010023363.1:0-11288 GCA_025802375.1 Polystichum acrostichoides
TATATATATATTATTACACACACACACACACACACACACACATATATAAGTACACATACATATGTATATATAAATAAATAAATATATATATATATATATCATATTTATATACATATACCTATATATAGATGCAATGTCTATACTCTGTCTATATCATAAATATAATGTCATATACATAATGTATATATATGAAATGTTTATATTAAATTAAAAAAATTATACCCTTTTTGGAAAACAAAATCCTTTTCACAACTGATTGAGAAGGAAATTGTCATTTTTGGAAAATAAATCCTTTTAACCACTTATTGAGAAGTTGAGTGGTTGTTGGGATAGTAATTGTGTGTGCAAAGACTAGCCGTACTCACTCTCTCTATATATCTTCACTTTCAATAGAGGGCCTCTCTCTCTCAATAGAGGAAGAAAGATCTCTCTCTTTCTCTCTCAATCTCAAACCTAAAGCTCTCACCTTGAAGAATCATACAACCTATGTGGCTCAAAATTTGTTGGCATTTTACCCAAAGCCCTGGCTAGCATTTTACTGTTGGCATTGTACAATCCATCAAATTAAGGGTTTATTGAAGGACAATATTAAGGCCCCTATCACACTTATAGGGTAGTGCCCAAGTGTGATGCAGCACTAGGTGATGGGGCATCCGGGGCTTGTCCAATGAGAGGGTGCTCAGATGGGACAAGTTTTCCAAGAGAGAAAAAACATTGGAAAAAATGGCCAAAGTAGAGGGTTCACGTTATCTCAACAATTCATAAATAATTAATAAGCAGCAAGAAGCCACACTAGTACTACAATTTATAATGCTGCCTCTGTCTGTTTCTCAACTCCTTGACAAGAGCATTGCAATTCTGCTACAGCTCACTATCCCCATATCTTTCACAATTTTCATGCCCTCAATGTTATTTAACCAAGTAAGATTTTGTGTATACCTAGAAGGGCCTTCTCAATACACAACTAGACTTTATACTCATGAATCATGGAAATGAGAAAAAATCAAGAATCCTTTAATGAAAACAAGTCCAAAATTTCCCACACCCTCAAGGCATTGGCAGCTAAAAGAAGGCTCTCTTTCTAAAAAAACTAAGGGCCCCGCCCCCTCATCTGGTGACCCAGCAACCCTGATCTTGTGTGGGCATGCCATGTGGCGGCCTGAGGGGTGCACTACAATTGGCTAGCTAAATCTCAATCCAATCCTCCTACGTGTAAGTGCAAGCATTTTCAAGCAACCCCTTTTACTCAAGATCATCATATGCTAGTGCCTCAAACAAGATATGAGTTTTGAGTACAAGCAGTAAGTGAGGCCATAAGAGCATGCTTTTTGAGACCGATCTCCTAACCCAAGATGGAGTATCTAGGTTGTCCATCCACAAAGACTGCCTAAAAACTCTATGCTTAAAATTTGGGCACCTTGGACTTCATTTTATGTTGCGACTGTCCCACCTTATTGAGGGATCCTTTGAAAACTCCATCCACAAGCAAGTCTTTGCCAGTCATCCCTTGCTTCTTCTACGCTCTGATTATAATTCTCATGGCTTCAATGTTTTGTGCCTTCTATCCCATGCCAGTTGTTGCATAAATATTTGCCATGAGAGCATCAGCTGGCCCATCGCTTTTATATAGCTTTACTGCGTGTTCAAAGGCGCATTCTCATGGCTTCGATGTTTCCAATTCAAAAAAACAGTAGGCGCTCGGGGCTGTTGTGCTGCCGTTGCAATCTCGCAATGGATTTGTTCACCGTTGTCAACAGCTTCGATTTGGACACATGATTTCAACAAGATGCACACATGGGTCATTGCATTTGGAAGGACGCCCTCACGTTGCATTTAGTCAAAACAATCAGTTCAGCAATAACGTGCACTTTGGAGACTCTGTTCCATGCTCTGTTCGTAATTCTCATCTTCTAGCTTTGGATCGATTAGGTCACTTCAGTTGGAAGGATGCTGTCACACTGCATTTGTTTGAAGCATGCTTTATATGCACCTCTCAAGAATTTTATAGTAGGATACATGTTTTAACAGCCCCTGCCTCGATATCTCATCATGCACTTCCTTCCCCTTCCTTGAGGATACACGCATAGGTCACTTCATCTGGAAGGATGCCCTAGCGCTGCATTTGTTAGAAATAGTCCAGATCCTGTTGGCCCTGAGCGTGCACGCATAGCTCACTTCACTTGAAAGGATGCCCTCACGTTGCAGTTGTTCGAACCAGTCCGCCATGCCCGTTTTGAGCATATCAGGCAAGCAAAGCATTCCACGATGACCATACCCTCCAATCAGAGCACCACACTCGGCATACATGTGCACGAGAACACGACCCAGCACAATAACATGCTCCAACAGCCCCTGCCTTGATATCCCAACATGGACTTTCTTCCCCTTTTCAATGGCTCCAGTGTCAGCACAAGAGGATGCACACATAGGTCACTTCATCTGGAAGGATGCCCTCGCGCTACATTTCTTTGAGAAAGTCCAGATCCTATTGGCCTTGCCCATTTTGCGCCTGACAAAGAGAGCCACACTTGCCATACATGTGCACGAGAACACTACCCAGCACAATAACATGCTCCAACAGCCCCTGCCTTGATATCGCAACATGGACTTTCTTCCCCTTTTCAATGGCTCCAGTGTCAGCGCAAGAGGATGCACACATAGGTCACTTCATCTGGAAGGATGCCCTCTTTGACAAAGTCCAGATCCTATTGGCCTTGCCCATTTTGGGCCTGACAAAGAGAGCCACACTTGCCATACATGTGCATGAGAACTCTCTACGACACTTAGCGCCTGGAAAAAAACATCGCACACAGCATACATTTGCATGAGAGAATCACCCAGCACAATATCAAGCTCCCACAGCCCCTGCCTCGATATCTCACCGTGGACTTTCTTCCCCTTGTCAAAGGCTCCAATCTCAGCACAGGCTTTGAGGATGCATGCATAGGCCACATCATCTGGAAGGATACCCTCATGCTACACTTATTCAAAACAGTCCAGAGCCTGTTGGCCTTGCACGTTTTGCGCCTGGAGAAGAGGGCCACACTTGCCATACATGTGTATGAGAGCAACAACGAGCACAGGTACAAAGTTCTAACAGCCCCTACCTCCATATCTCATCATGTACTTCCTTCCCCTTCCTTGAGGATACACGCATAGGTCACTTCATCTCGAAGGATGCCCTAGCGCTGCATTTGTTAGAAATAGTACAGATCCTGTTGGCCCTGAGCGTGCACGCATAGCTCACTTCAGTTGAAAGGATGCCCTCACGCTGCATTTGTTCGAATCAGTCCAAAGCCTGTTGGCTTTGCTCGTTTTGAGCATATCGAGCAATCACAGCATTCGAAGACACAAATACGCCAGGCAAAGAGTGCCACACTTGGCATACATGTTCATGAGAGCATTACCCAGCCAATAACATGCATTTGTTCGAAACAATCGTGGCCTTACATCGGGAGCTTCTGCAGGGCTGCGGACAGAGTCGGTCTTGCTTCCCTTTGCTCCCTCTAGGTCATGGATACAAAGCCCCGACTAGACCTACATTTCTTTGACAAAGTCCAGATCCTATTGGCCTTGCCCATTTTGCGCCTGATAGAGAGCCGTCAGGTCCTTCATCACCATACCATAGGCCACGGGCCTTTTCTTCAGCAACCAGCCGACGGGCTGCCCTCGCCCCTTCGTGGGCCCATTTGAGTACGCGCAGTAGCGCTCCTGGCCCTTTGTGGCCTTGCATCTACATCACCAACAGCCGCGGGGCTTTAACCCTTGACGCAGTAGCAGGCGGGCACCTTGCCGACTCCCTTCTACTATCCAGCACGCACATAGCTGGTGCGGGGTTTTTTGTATAGCAGCCAACCTTCGAGGCTTTCCTATTTCGAACAAATGCAGTGCAATGCATCCTTCCGGATGAAGTGACATATGCATGCATCCTCAAAGCCATTGACAAGAGGAAGGAAGTCCATGATGAGATATGAGGCAAGGGCTGTTGGAGCATGATATTGTGCTGGGAGGTGCTCTTGTGGACATGATTGCCAAGTGTGGACTCTTCGCCAGGTGCAGTGTCCTCGGAAAGCTCCCATCTCGCACATTGTGTGCTGGAATGCTCTGATTGTAGAATATGCACAAAATAGGCAAGGCCAATTGGGTGGCAGACTATTTCAAACAAATGCAGAGCAAGGGTATCCTTCTAGATGCAGTGACCTATGCATGCATCCTCAAAGCTTGCACTCCATCTGGAGCCATTGACAAGGGAAAGAGTCCATAATGAGATAAAAAAAATTGTGCATTGCTGGTGTGGGGTTTTTTGTACAGCAGCCAACCTTCGAGGCTTTTTTGTACAGCAGCCAATCTATCCAGCACGCACATAGCTGGTGCGGGGTTTTTTGTACAGCAGCGAGCCTTTGAGGATTTCCTATTTTACTGTGCGGGCCTACCCGAGATGAGGCGCCATGTATGTTTTGGTTTGAGAAATACATACACGAAATGATATTGTGCTGGGAGGTGCTCTTGTGGACATGTTTGCCAAGTATGGCACTCTTCAACTGCAGGAGTGTTCTACAAAAGCTCCCATCTTGCACAGTGTGTGCTGGAATGCTCTGATTGCAGGTTATGCACAAACAGACAAGGCCAGCAGCCCAACAGGGTGACACGTGTTTCAAACAAATGCAGAGCAAGGGCATCCTTCTTTGTGAAGTGACGTGCATGCATCCTCAAGGTCAGACTGTTTTCGAACAAATGCAACAAGGTCAGACTGTTTCAAACAAATGCATAGTGCTCATGGGGATACCAGAAATGGAAATGCGTACGGGGATTGTAGAATTTGAATACAACAAGGTCAGATTGTTTCAAACAAATGCAGTGCAATGCATCCTTCCAGATGAAGTGACATATGCATGCATCCTCAAAGCCATTGACAAGGGGAAGGAAGTCCATGATGAGATATGAGGCAGGGGTTGTTGGAGCATGATATTGTGTTAGGAGGTGCACTTGTGGACATGATTTCCAAGTGTGGACTCTTCGCCAGGTGCAGTGCCCTCAGAAAGCTCCCATCTCGCACATTGTGTGCTGGAATGCTCTGATTGCAAGATATGCACAAAACAGGCAAGGCCAACAGGGTGGCAGACTGTTTCAAACAAATGGAGAGCAAGGGTATCCTTCCAGATAAAAAAAATTGTGCATTGCAGTACCTATGCATGCATCCTCAAAACTTGCACTCCATCTGGAGCCATTGACAAGAGAAAGAGTCCATAATGAGATAAAAGAAATTGTGCATTGCAGTGGCTATGATGCATGCAATAATGTGGACGTGATGAATGGTGCTTATGGGGATGCTGGGAATGGAAATGCACAAGGGTCAAACTGTTTCGAACATATGCAGTGCAAGGCATCCTTGCAGATGAAGTGACCTATGCATGCATCCTCAAAGTCTGCACTGTGACTGGAGCCATTCACAAGGGGAAGGAAGTCCATGATGAGATATGGAGGCAGGGGCTATTGGAGCGTGATGTTCTGATGGGTGGCGCTCTTCACCGGGCATAAAGTGTCCTGGAGAAGTTCCCATCTCACAACATTGTGAGCTTTGATTGTAGGAAATTCTCAAAGCAGGCAAGGCCAAAAAGTTTGGACTGTTTCGAACAATGCAGTGCAATTAAGACTTCCACATGAAGTGACCTTTGCGCACATCCTCAAGGCTCAAAGCCTTCACTGCGATTGTAGCCATTGACAAGGGGAAGTAAGTCTATGATGAGATTAAGCAGGGGCTGATAGAGCATGATATTGTGCTGGGTGGTGCTCATGGAAATGTTTGCCAAGATTGGCGCTCTTCGCCAGGCGCACGGTCCTAGCTAGCTCCCATCTCGCACATTGTGTGCTGGAATGCTCTAATAGTAGGATATGCAAAAAATAGTCGAGGATAGCGGCATGGCAGACTGTTTCGAACAAATGCATAGCATGGTCATCCTTCCAGATGAAGTGATCTATGCAAGCATCCTCTAAGCCTGCCCTCCATCTGGAGCCATCCTCAGCGCATCATGCGCAAGCATCATCGTATCAAGATAAGCCCCATTGGCTGAATGTATATCTATAGTGAGCACCTCGCTCAAATCAATCATCTAGGCTGGAAATAGCGTACCAGCTGGCACCTACATCTCTGGCAAAAAAGTGTCCAGCACCCACATGGCTGGCTGATGCCTATACTGCTCTAGGACGGGCTCCAAAAGTCCCACGTCGCTGGCCACAAGCTCGGCAATCACTGGCTTGCATATGTCACTGAAATGCATGTTTACGTGATCGTCTTTGACCTCCTGCTGTGTCTCGAATACCGGCTGAAAATGATGCGCTGTCAAAGTGTCCATGGCCGGTTCATGTATCTGCTAGCTAGGCGCTACATGGCCCGCAAAGTCCTCAGGGATGGACACGACAAAGCCTGCTAAAATTTGATCCTGGCTGGGCATATCATGGCCCGCCCAACTCTCATGACCAGGCTCTACATGACCCGCAATAATCACATGGCTGGGCACTAGCTGTCCCGCATAAATCTCATGGCTGGGCTCTATGTGCCCTGCATATATTGCCCCTCATGGCTGGGTGTCACCTGGTCCAAAGTTTTCAAATCAAAGCTGGGCATATCATAGCCCACAACAATCTCATGGCTGGGTGCTAACTAACCCGCGTCACTCACATGGCTAGGTACTAACTGACCCGCATAAGTCTCATGGCTGGGCTCTGTGTGTCCCGCATACATCGCCTCATGGCTGAGTGTCACCTGGTCCAAAATTTCCAAATCAAAGCTGGGCATATCAAAGACTGCAACAATCTCATGGTTGGGTGCTAATTGACCTGCATCACTCACATGGCTGGGTGCTAATTGACCCGCATACATTGCCTCATGACTGTGTATCACCTAGTCCAAAATTTCCACATCAAAGCTGGGCACGGTGGCACCTCACGGCCCACATACATTACATGGCTAGGCATCTCATAGCCTACAACAACCTCATGGCTGGGTGCTTCCTGACCCACATCAATCATATAGCTGGGCTCCACGTAGCCCGCACAAACCTCCCGCTGGCTAGGCCCAAAATTTCCACCTCAGAGCTGGGCTCTACAAGGCCCGCATACGTAACATGCATACCTGGCCCACATAAGCCTCATGGCTGGGCTCCACATGGCCCATGAATTCCGCATCCTGGCTGGGTTCTTCATGGCCCACAAACATATCCTACATGGGCTCTTCAAGGCCCGAATCAACACATACATCTGCTAGCTCGGCTAAATGCATCGCCGGTCCAATAGCCACAACGGGCTAAATGTCAACATCATCCTTGCAAGTGTCCTGCTGATCTTGATTTTGCATTCCCAAGTTCTTGCATGTGCCCCACTCTACTCTCATGTCCTGCACTAATTGAAGGTATTCCTTTAGCGTATTTAGCCTCTCGTTCATCGTATGCTTCTTTACTTCCAAGTCAATCCTCTCATCAAGTAGGTCCTCCAGCTTATCCTCTAGGTGTATTCTCTTGATCATGAGGGTCAAGCTTTCTTCCTTGCCTCTTCCCACTCTCCTCATGTGGTCCAGCCGCTCCCAAACCTCGTCCAACTCATCTTCTAAATCATCAAGATCTTCAAGTGTTGTCTATTGTTGATCCTCATGAAGTTCCCACAATTCCGTATAGGACTCATATGCCTCGCATAAACGCATGGTAACCATTTTCCTTGCAACGGCATTGCCACTTCCGGAGCGCTTGCTGGCCTATGTCAATATTACGCATATCATAAGCACACTAAAGGCGGCAATCTTGCCAAGGATTTGTTTGCCTCTGTCAGCAATTTTGATTTGGCTGCATGCTTTCAAGATGCATGTGCAGGTCACTGCATTTGGAAGGATGCCCTCACGTTGCATTTGTTCAAAACAATTTAGCACATTTTGGGTGTGCCCCATTGCATTTGTTCAAAACAATCTAAAGCATTTTGAGTTTGCCCCTCTTGGTCATAGCGAGCTATTAAAGAAGTCCATGTGACAACATGCTGCTGCTCTTATGCATGTAGAGAAACACTGCCGCACTTGGCATACATGTCCACTAGAGCATTGCTCAGCACAATGTTGCTCTGTAGCAAGTCGTGCCTTGCTATATCGCCATGGATTTATTTAAGAGCTACAATTTGGACACATGCTTTCAAGATAGGTCACTGCATTTGGATGGATGCCCTCACGCTACATTTGTTCAAAAAAATGTAAAGCATGTTGGGTGTGTCCCTCTTGGGCATGGCCAGCTATTAATGGAGTCCATGTGGCAACATTGCTACTGCTCTTATGCATGTAGAGAAACAACACCACACTTGGAATTCATTTCCACTAGAGCATTTCCCAACACAATGTCGCTCTATAACAAGTCCAAACTTGCAATCTTGCCATGGATTTGATTGCCCCTATCAGCAGCTCCAATTTGGACACAAGCTTTCAAGATGCACATATAGGTCACTACATTTGCAAGGATGCCCTCAATGCTACATTTGTTCAAAACAACGTAAAGCATTTTGGGTGTGCCCCTCTCGGGCATAGCAATCTATTAATGCAGTCCATGTGAGAACATTCTTGCTGCTCTGATGCATGTATAGAAACAACGCCATACTTGGCATACATTTCCACTAGAACATTGCCCAGCATAATGTCACTTTGCATCAGGTCCTTCCTTGCAATCTCGCCCCAATCCTTTTTGCCCCTGTGAGGAGCTCGGATTTGATGTGCATAGATGCAATGCAACATGACATGGCGGATGTGAGATATCGCAATACACCTTGTTTTAGGTAGTAGAACAAACAGTTGCAATAAGAGGATGCTTCATATGCAAAACTACACGGATATTCAAGTGACATAAAAAGGGTTACTCACCGCACCACAACATCTCTCGCAACTAGAGCTAAAATGTGTGCACAAGACACAGTGGCTAGCAAGTCAGCCCACTGCAATCCGGGGTTTTCTTTGGGGCCTCACAACCACAAACCACTACATACTTGAGAGAAACACTGAGACCTCCCACCACCTCTTCCATAGTTGTTATTGCACAACTCTAGTCCCTCTAAGCAAGTCAGACCACTGAGATCCCGCATTTTCTTGAGGGCTTCACAACCACAAAACTCTACATACTTGAGAGCAGAACTGAGACCTCCCACCACCTCTTCCATTGATTTATTATAGCAGAGCTCCAGCCTCTCTAAGCAAGTCAAACCACTGAGATCTGGCATTTCCTTTAGGGCCTCACAAACACAACCTTTACATACTTAAGAGCAGGGTTGAGACCTCCCACAACTTGTTCCATTGATATAGCATAGTTGCAAACTCTCTAAGAAAGTCAGACCACTGAGATCAAGCATTTTCTTCAAGGCCTCACAACCATAAACCTCTACATACTTGAGAGCAGGAGTAAGACATCCCACCGGCTCTTTCATTGATTTATTACAGCACACCCTCAGCCTCTCTACGCAAGTCAGACCACTGATATCGGGTATTTTCTTCAAAGCCTTACACTCACAAATCTCTACATCCATGAGAGCAGGACTTAGACCTCCCACCACCTCGTCCATTGATTTATTATCGAGTAGCATCAACGTTTCTAAGCAAGTCAGACCACTGAGATGTGGCATTTTCTTTGGGGCCTCACAACCACAAACATCTACATACTTGAGAGCAGGACTGAGACTTACCACCACCTCTTCAATTGATATATTATTGCATAGCTCCAGCCATTCTAAGCGAGTTAGAGCACTAAGATTTAGACATTTCAAGAGACACTTGAGAGCAAGGACTGAGACCTCCCGCAACCTCTACCATTGATTTATGATCAAATAGCTCCAAGCTCTCAAAGCAAGTCAGACCCCTAAGATCCGGCATTTTCTAGAGGTCAACAATTTTAATATAAATACTCTTAAGCTAGAGAAAACCACTCACACCCTCAAGAAAACTAACACAGAGAAAACACCATAAATATATAGCAATAACAACATAGTACTCGGCTATGGACATGTATGCCAAGTGCGGTGCTCTCTCAAAGGTGCGACAAGTGCTTGATGGGCTTCCTTCTTGGAATGTTGTCTCTTGGATTGCATTGATTGCAAGGTATGCACATGAAGGTCATGCCAAGCAAGCACGGATAAGATTGCAAGGCAGGGGTTGTTACAAAACAACATTGTTTTGGGCCGTGCTCTAGTGGAGTACCTTACAGCAAGCATCTCTCTCTCTCTCTCTCTCTCTCTCTCTCATATGCACAAACACAAAAAACACTTACAAGGAGAGATGGTATGCTGAGAGCCCTATTGTGCGCCGCCAAATCAAGAGAGCATCCAAGAGGATTTCAACTGCAAGGGAGCAAGGCCCAATACACAGATTAGCAAGAAAAAATGAATGGGAAACAAGCTTATGTGAAGAGGAAGGAAGCTCACATTAGTAGTTTTGGAGGAGAGCACCCGCACGCTGAACTTGCAAAGCATTTCATACACGTAAAGCCGCCATACAGCCTTCTGTCCATGTGCTCACTAACAACCAAAACTTGACTGGTGTGAGTATTATGGTGCTTGTGACCCATACCCATGTGTAAGAATGATTGGGTGCGTGGAGGGGAGCCAGAGTAATAACAAGCATCCAAAGCCAGTTCTTTGATCCACGGGAAACCACCTACGTACCTCTTGGCACAATCAAGCCTCCCCAGAGGAGTGTATGAGGTCGAGGCTGCTACTGCACAACTGAGTGTATGAGGTCGAGGTGGTCAAGGCTGCTACTGCACTGAGTGTATGAGGTCAAAGCTTGAGAAGGCACCAATGGTACCTGCTGAGAGCGCGGAAAGAGGTGTATGAGGTCAAAGCTTGAGAAGGCACCAATGGTACCTACTGAGAGCGCGGCAATAGTTTGAATGAAGGCGCCACAGGAAAATAGAAGCGTGTAACGACGCTATAATCGACGCGGCGCAGCATTAAAATAAGTAGACGCTAAGCATCTAAATTTTATGACGCTATGCCTCTTCAGTTTTTTATTTATTTTAATGACGCTAAACGTCACTTAAGCATGACGCTTTGCGTCACTAACATGTAGTAAAAATAATCGACGCTAAGCATCTAAAAATATAAGACGCTTGGCGTCAAATTTTTTTTTTTTGTTAAATAGACTAAAACCTGCGTCGAGCTCGACAAGAAGACGCTAATTTAAGACGCTATGTGGGGTACAATGTAGTAGTGATTTGAAAAGTACCCCAATCATAGTTGCATAGCAAAAAGTATTAGTAAGGATGTAAGATCTTGTA
>JAOYMV010024472.1:0-11260 GCA_025802375.1 Polystichum acrostichoides
GGATTAATAGTGATTAAATTTAATCCTTGATTAATAAAGATTAACAATGATCAACTTTAATCTTTTATTTTCCAAATAGGGATTGACAGTGATCAACTTTAATCATTGATTAACAAAGATTAACAGTGGTTAACAGGGAAACAACTATCATGTGAATAAATCAATGATTAACATTAATCCTTGATTAATTAACAGTGATTAATATTGATTACCAGTGATCAACAGAGAAAAAACCATCATGTGACTAAAATAGTGATTGACTTTTAACCATGATTGATTATTTTATTAAAAAGAAGCAAAGTATTGTCTAAACCAACTAATAGTACCACAAATTCTAGTAGACCAAAGGGCTACCTGTGCCATAGCTTGAGGACTGCAATTTGTTGAAGAGAAAGTAGGTAATAGTGTGAGGATCAATGATAAAACCAGGCAAATATATAGATGGTGGAGGTGCTTCTCTATAAATTCCAGGCAGGTCCGCATCATATAAGTTTGAAGGAGTTGTAACAGAATACAGCCTCATAGTTGATGTATGGGCCCTCATAGTGCACCAAGCAAATCAGTCCAAGAATGTATAGGATCTCCAGTAGGGGTAGGAATGTCAATAGCAGCCTGTAAATATCTACAGGGTAGCGCACACAATCTATTCAAGTTGGTGACTGGAAAAGAATGTGTGAGTAGAGGGGATTATAACCAGTATGCAAGCATTAGCAAGATTGATTTACAGATTAGGGTAACTGTAGTAGGGGAAAAAGGTGGGGAAGCCAATGAAGGAGGCCATATCCAAGCATTACCATAACAGAAAGTTCAGAGAGTAGTTGTAACCACGTAGGTATAATGCGAGTCATGTGTAGTTATTTTAATTGAATTTCATGGCAAGGGGATTTCCCACCAGCATATGGAGCAAAGGGAAAATAAACAAGCTAAGAGGTAGGTCACATAGAGGTTTAATTTTGGTTTAGGTCGGAGAGAATTGGGCTAGATCTAATTAGAAGTGTAAGAAACATTTAGGCTGGATATAGTAGGTGCCAAGCACTAGATGATTAGTATTAAAGTAAGAATAGTTTCCACCACTATGAGACTTCCGGTTAGTAGATAAACCCTATAATTTTATAAGATTGGTTAGCAATGAGGCTCAACTAACTATAGGGTAGTGTAATCCAGTGCAGAAGAAGATAAACTAGTCTTACTGTCAGGCAAGTATAGTAATTATGAACCAAGACAGGAGACCCACTGTATAAGATTTAAGCAATATTACAGCTATAGAATTAACTTACCATGCAAAATGGGCAAAACTGTGTATTATGGAATTATCAGGTAGGTAGAGTGATTGTAGATCGAGAGAGGGGACCTCGTGTATAGTAGTTTAGAATTATTACAGTTATAGAATTTACTGGCCATGCTAAGTAGGCAAAAAAGTATAGTTTTGGAAAAGAACTACCTTAGCAGTGTAAGAGGTAAGGAATAGGAGAAAGAGGAACCATAGAGAAGGATCACTCTTATAAAAATTAGGAAAAAAACTACCTAGGTAGGGAGTAATGAAGGGAAGATTCCCTCAAAATTTCTTGAAAATGATGTAATGTGTGTGTGTGTGTGTGTGTATATATATATATATATATGTATATATATGTGTATATATATATGTATATATATGTGTATGTATATATATATATATATATATATATATATATATGTATATATATATATGTATATATATATATATATATATATGTATATATATATATATATTTATTTATTTATATGTAAATATAAATTTATTTATATTTATATGTATTCTAACAATCAACGCATGAGATAAACTGAATTGAGAGAGAGAGAGAGAGAGAGAGAGAGAGAGAGAGAGAGAGAGAACCCAAAAAATCATATAAGTGGAGGTTCATATCAATTCTCATCTGCCAAAAGATCTCTACAAGCACTAGAATCCATATCCAAACCTATGACGGCTAAGTCAACAAATAAGCTAATGGATTCTTCATCTGAAATATCCTCCATGGAATCATCATCATCACTCTCATCTATATCCTCGTCTCCACTGTGGTTTGTGGAGGGCGATGGTACAATTTCATCAACCTCTACTTCGTCCACCTCATCCTCCTGATTTGTGCATGGAATGATAGGGTCTACCACAAATTCCACATTTGTGTCTTCAAAAATAGATCTACTTCGTGGGGTTACTGGAATGACATACCAATGCCGTGTTTGGTATGTGCAAGGCACATAGAACACCTGAAAATCATAAAGCTTTGATTGATAAGTATTATAGAATGATTCTAAAAGAGCATAACATAAGTTTAAAAACTTGCTTTGTCGTTACCTGCTCACAACTGGTGGGGTGTATTAAAGTGTCGGTTTTTCCTCGATGAAATTGGGTGGAATCTACCATATAGAGGCCATTCTCATGTCTCTTCACCACACCCGCAAACCAGCGACAATCGAAAAGATAGGTGTGAAAACTTCTGAAATTCACCTTGAGGATTCTCTCTATAGTGCCACAATACCTGACCTCTTCAGTGGATGTGTCAAAGTTGCCCATGACACCACTATCATTTGTGGTCCTTCTCTCGTCGATCTTGCGTGTGCGAAAATGTCGTCCCTCAGACCACATAGAATTGAATGTAAGTCCCTGTAATAAAACCAATACATATTATGTTTGTACAAGGATGTTGCATATTCTAAATAACACATACACTGACGCCCAAATACACACACACACGAATACATTTTTAGTTACCTTTAGAAGACATCCACGTGCATATTCCCACTCTCGAGGGCTTATTTCTTCTCCTTGAGCTTTGGCCTTCGTCATTGCATTATGTATCCACTCTGCATCTATGAGAGTTGGGAATTTTGCAAGTTCCCTTGGAAATGCAGGTGCCCTTCTCCCTCCATGTGCCCTCTTCCATGCCTCTCTCTCTCTTTCTCGTGTTGCACGAGCCTCTGTGAACATATCCACCCACTTTGTCATGACGGGAGCATTAAGTATACAATGGTTGTTGACAATGGCTTGAAATTCTCTATCCATAACGAGGAGAGCCCCTTTTCCACTAGGTACATGTGAATGCCTCTTTGGATCATCGCACTCGGTCCATAGGCGAGGCAAAGATGGATCAATAGTGAATAGATATTGGGACACATATACAAAGGCCTCCTGCACTATCCAACTCTCTGCCATGCTAGCCTCTGGCTGTGCTCGTTGCCTCACAAAATCCTTTAGAGTCTTCAAGAATCTTTCAAAAAAAAACATCCACCTAGAGTGCACGACGCCACAAATAGCAATCTCATCTATGAGATGTACCAATAGGTGCACTTGACTAACAAGGATGGAGCGTGGAAATGCTTCTTCAATAGCACACACTGCCTCCACTGCAAGAAGGCGAGCTGCTGGTATGGCTGAGATTTCTATCTCCTTGGAACTTACAAATCTACATGCACACATTCATGATTTAATTTAATGGAATGTACTTATAAACTTTAACAATATATATGAGTGAGGAGAGCGAAAATTACGTACCTTGCCACCTCTCCCACTTTGAATATTGCACTTTTCACCTTAGCATTTCTATATCCACTTATGCTTATAGGTAAAACAAACTACACATACGCACACGACACATGAACATTTAGGAGAGAGCACAAATTACACCCTCATGTGTATGTAATTATAATGAATGACTTGCAATTACCTGTAGCATCTTATGCCAATCATGACTCTTTAGTCCGTAGAGCTGAGTAGAGCCTCCCTTCTTTGTCTTTGTGAAGGCACCTTTGAGCGAACGCATGTAGCCCGTTGGAGTGCGTATAGAAGCGATGATACCTTTCATTCGTTCTTGCTCATCTCTTGATAGGATCCAAGGTGCTTTTGGAAGAATCATCTTCCCGCGAGGACCCATGCGTGGTGAGGCTGATGATGGAAGACGCCTTATAGCTCTCATGTCTTCCCTAGCACCCAATGAGTCTTTCTTTCCAATTATGTGGTCCCATAGATATTGCCCCACATTTTTAAATACATGCATGGGGTCTAAAAGATGTTGAATCTTTAAATGTGCCCAATATGGTAAAGTGAGAAGGATAGAGTATCTTGACATACCCTTCGGGAGACCCTTGGGGGGAGGAGATAGAGCATGATGATCCTCCCAGTGCTTTGCCCAATCATGCATATTCCAATGGAGTGGCACTATCCCATTGGAGGGGGGGACGTACTTAGAGTGTGTTGTAGGCAAGAATCGATGGTTGTTGGGATATATCACCTTGTTAAGTAGAGAAGGCCTTTCTGTCACTAGTGAAGGGCCACATGTGGGACAAGCGTTATGTCCTGATGTGGATAATCCTACATTAGTGTGTATACAATGCATGCATTAGATTCATTATGAGAAATATTTTTAAAGTGTTAAAAAAATAGAAAGTGTGTACATGTGAGTACCTGAAATCTCTCCAAGTCCTGGATAGTCATGCATGGTCCATAGGAGGATACCCTTGATGATAGCACGTCGATCTAGAGGAGGTCTTGTAACATCCATGACCTCCACCCCATTCCATAGTTCTTGGAGCTCTTCAATGAGAGGCTCTAAGTAAACATCCATATTCTTCACTTTATGTTTGCCCGGGATGAGAAGAGATAGAAGAATGTTACCCTTCTTTGTTGCCTCCCATGGTGGAATGTTGTAATTCACCACCGCAACCGGCCAAGTACTCCAAGATGTGGAGCGCACACCAAATGGATTAACTCCATCAGTAGCAAGCCCAATACGTAGGTGTCGAGGCTCATCCTTGAACTCCGGCCATGTTGCCTCGATATGCTTCCACGCGGGTGAGTCAGCTGGAACTCTCATAATGCCATCAGTAGAACGATTTGTTGCGTGCCAAGTGAGAAGATCACTTGTTCCTTTGCTCCTAAACATGTGTTGGATGCGAGGGATGAGTGGAAAGTGTCTCAATACCTTCCGGGGAATCGTATTACTCTGCATTCCTTCCTTGTATCTAGCCTCCTCGCATTCCGGACATGCATCAAGATATGCATGCTCGTTGCGAAATAGAACACAATCATTTACACACGCATGGATGCGTACATAGTCCATCCCCAAACTTGTGACGACCGCTCGCGCACTACGACGGTCCCCTGGCAAACGATTCTTCGCGGGTAGCATCTTCCCTAGTAACCTAAAACACATAAGAAATGCGTATGATCATGAGACAAGTTTATTGCAAACTATAACATTACGCATCTTATGTGTGTGTGAGCGAAAAAAGTTACCTTAGAAGAGCATCAACGCTAGCACTGCTCCATCCAAACATCGCTTGGAGATTCAAAATCTCGAGGGAGGCTCGCAAGATAGAGTAGTTACATCCCTCGTAAAGTGGGGTGCTCGCCGCTTGAAGTAGATGGTCCTCCTCCTTTTGTGCGGCGTCAATGCACGCACAATCATCCTCGCACTCGGCGTCCACCTCACGTGCAAGTAAATCCTCGACCATATCATGTAAAAGGTCGTTCTCTACCTCAAAGTGGGGTGGAACATTACTGTTTGATACGTGGGGTGGAACATTACTGCCCACGTCGGGTGGCAAGGATGTCCCCATGACGGCCTCCTGTCTCATCCGCTCCTCCACTCTCCTCCTACCGTGTCCTCCAACAACGCTCCAATGGGGCGCAACATCGATCTGGGCCAAAATGTGTGGATCCGAGGTCGCCAGGCGGGCCCGCTTTAGTTGATCATCCCAAAGCCCCCATTTTTCAACGTGTTCCAAGCACACGCGTCGTAGCCGGGCGATCGCCTTCTTGCACCGATTACAAGGACATGGTAGCCGCTCGGTCAACCACCGAGTACGTGCCGGTTCTTCCGGAGGTCCAACCTCATCCCAATCCTCCTACACACAAAATTAGCCTCTTAAAAATTAAAAAAAAAATCAAATTTGTAGGCAAGAATAAGGTAACCACTTATAGCTTTTGTAAAAAATAAGGTAAGGTACTCTTGTAAGGTACTAGTTTTCCCAAAAATAAGGTGTGATCAGCATGGATGGGGGGAAATACAACCGCCGGCGCCAAATTCAAGAAAAGTGCAGGCGCGGTAATAAACGCGGTAATGGACGCGGTAATAAGCGCGGTAATAGGCGCGGTAAAACGGGAATTCAAATTTTTTTTATAAAAGGAGGCAGGGGCCTTCCCCCGCCTTTTTGCCCCCCTTTGCAAGAAGAGAAATAGCAGCAGCAGCAAGGAAACCTCACCCCCTCCATGCTCTCCATCTCCTCCATGCTCTCTTAGGTCTCTCTTTCTTATTCTAGCACTCTCTCCCTAATCCTACAACGCCAGTAATCTACAATTGTAAGTGCACTTCCCCCCCTCTTGAGTTTTTTTTTTTCTCACACACATGCACACATGCATGCATGCATGCACACTAATTAGTGTGTGTGTATGGCACACACACACTAATGCATGCACACACAAACTAATGCACACTAATGCACATGCACACTAAAAAATATGTGTGTGTGCACACAAACTAATGCACACTAACGCACATACACACTAAAAAATTAGTGTGTGTGTGCGCATATTAATTTTCACACACACACTAAGTAGTGTGTGTCCACTAATTAGTGTGTGGGTGGGTGCACACATGTCACACTTGCACACACAAACACACTAATTAGTGTGTGTGTATGCACACACACACTAATTAGTGTGTGTGTGTGCGCATAAATGTCACACTAGAACACACATACACACTAATTAGTGTGTGTGTGTGTGCTCACAAATGTCACACTAGTTCACAAATGTCACACACACATACACACTAATTAGTGTGTGTGTGTGTGCACACACACACTAATTAGTGTGTGTGTGCGTATTAATTCTCACACACACACTAATTAGTGTGTGTGTGTGCGCACAAATGTCACACTAGCACACACATACATACTAATTAGTGTGTGTGTGTGCACACACACTAATTTGTGTGTGTGTGTGCTAGTGTGTGTGTGTGCGCACAAATATACACACACATACACTAATTAGTGTGTGTGTGCGTATTAGTTCTCACACACACACACAAATTAGTGTGTTAATTAGTGTGTGTGTGTGCACACACACTAATTAGTGTGTGTGTGTGTGCTAGTGTGTGTGTGTGCGCACAAATGTACACACACATACACTAATTAGTGTGTGTGTGCGTATTAGTTCTCACACACACACTAATTAATGTGTGTGTGTGCGCATAAATGTACACACACACACTAATTAGTGTGTGTATGCACACACATGTCACACTAGCACACACACACACTAATTAGTGTGTGTGTGTGCGCATAAATGTACACACACACACTAATTAGTGTGTGTGTGTGCGTATTAATTCTCACACACACACACAAATTAGTGTGTGTGTGCACAAATGTACACACACATACACTAATTAGTGTGTGTGTGCGTATTAATTCTCACACACACACTAATTAGTGTGTGTGTGTGCACACATACACACTAATTAGTGTGTGTATGCACACACATGTCACACTAGCACACACACACACTAATTAGTGTGTGTGTGTGCACACATACACACTAATTAGTGTGTATGTGTGCACACACATGTCATACTAACACACACACACACACTAATTAGTGTGTATGTAACACTATACTTAGTGTGTGTGTGCACACACACACACTAATTAGTGTGTGTGTGCGTATTAATTCTCACACACACACTAATTAGTGTGTGTGTGTGCACACACACACTAAGTGTGTATGCCACACTAGCACACACACACTAATTAATTCTCACACACACACTAATTAGTGTGTATGCCACACTAGCACACACACACACTAATTAGTGTGTGTGTGTGCACACATACACACTAATTAGTGTGTGTATGCACACACATGCCACACTAGCACACACACACACTAATTAGTGTGTGTGTGTGCACATATACACACTAATTAGTGTGTATGTGTGCACACACACACACTAATTAGTGTGTGTCTCAATTAATTTCTCACACACACTAATTAGTGTGTGTGTGTCCACACACACACACTAATTAGTGTGTGTGTCTCGATTAATTTCTCACACACACACTAATTAGTGTGTGTGTGTCCACACACACACACTAATTAGTGTGTGTATGTGCGCACACATGTCACACTAGCACACACATACACACTAATTAGTGTGTGTGTGCACACACACACACTAATTAGTGTGTGTGTGCTCATAATTAGTATTAATTTTCACACACACACAAATTATTGAAAGAGGGATTAGGCACATACCTCCTCCATTTGGGTTGTAGCTTCCTTCCACGCCTAATTTCCACGCCAATCGCTCGTCCACACGAACATGTGCACACACACACTCTCTCTAACTCACTCACACACTTAGAGACTCACACACACTAATAGACTCACACAAACTAATAACACTTAATTTATAAATTTCAAACAAATCATAGGATTCTAAAAGATAGGATTCCAATAGATATTATTTTATATGGAATCCTATGTTTTATTTACCTTAAATTAAAAATACAAATATTTAATTTATTTAATAAAATATATATTATTGTATTTAGGTACCTATGAGGTCTCTTGACTCATTCCTTTTCGATGGACTTAATTATGAAGAGGCAATGGCACGCTACCACGCGCAGTTTGCCGGCTCTTCGAATCCATCCATCGACCCAGATATCGAGCGCGCCTTGCGTGCTCGGCAGGAGTTTTTCCAGAGCCAGGAGAGCCTGCTCGGGCGCTACACGCCACAGCAGCTACAGTCTCTTGGCCTCTCCCCCATCAGCGGGTCACCCTTCGGCGGCACTCCCTATGTCCAGAGTCTCCGAGAGACTGCCCCGCCATCAACATTACCCTCGCAGCAAAACACTCCATTTCAGTCGAATCGAACCACGCCGTTTCAGTCGCAGCAACCCTCTCCGTTTCACCCGCAGCAGTGGTCCACTCCTACACCGAACCCTTCCTCTCAGCCATCTCCTACGACTTCGGGACGCAGGCGTTCCTCAGGTGGAGGTTCGGGGAGTGGACAGGGCTCCCGTAGTAGGAGGAGTAGGGGGGGTGGTGGCTCATGTTGTTTCGGTGGGGGAAACACGGATTCCCCACCAATTTCACCACTTCCATCCTCACCACCCCTTCCACCAGTAGCAGAGGACGAGGATCATGATCGTCCGAGCCCAGATGCACAGGGCTTTTATTACAGGGTTCACCGAGGGGAGGTAGACCTTGGGACCCAGGCAGGCAGGGCGTTCAGGACTCATTTGAACAGTCTGATACATTCGACGTATCAGAATTGTTTTATAAAGTTCAAACATCAAGACCCAAGCAACCTGGACTACATCGACGCATCCCTCGACCTTCGCTACCCAAATCCACCGGGGCACAAGTTCTCACGACAATGGCTGGAAGAACATGTGAAGCACTTCTTAACAAACAAGAAATCAAGTGCTCGACGGGCAGCAGGCAAGGCCGTTGAAGATCCCAACCATAACCATCGCCCCGGCCAAGTCCACGACGTAGAGTGGGAGACGGCAATGGCAGAAAAATACAATGAACAAGCGTCGGGACGAAGAACACACTCCCAACAAAGGGATGCAAGGGCGCACCAAACACCCACGCACTATGGGTCGGGAGGAAAAAAAGCATGGAAAGATAAATTTGTAAGTAATGTCTACTTCTATATATATTATACTCTTTCATAAAATACGAACTTACACTTTTTTTTTTTTTTATGATAGTATAATATCACCGCGGTGCGTCCAACCCGAGAGGCAGTGAGGTATCGGGAGCGCCACACGGAGTACGAAACTTGGCAGTGGTTGCTTGAAAATAACCACATTAACAGGGACGAGTTCAATGATGCAATTCAAACTCTACAACCAGTAAGTATTAAAATTTTAGGCTTTTAATATTTAAAATTTTATTTTAATGTGAATGTTAATAACTTTTTGTCTCTTGCAGAGTCAAGGCGCACCTCGACACGCTCCAGAACAAGGTTCTGACGAGGATATGGATACCGGGAGCGATTAGCGTGGAGCACCCCTTCAAACTTTTGGCAGCCCCCTCCCATCCATAGCTAGTTTTTGTATTTGATGCCAAGCCCGTCAAGGACATTTTGTAATGTCTGTCCATGTAAATATACGCTGGAATAAAATTTTGCCTTCTTTTTATTGTGTCCAATAATTTGTATGAAATGTTTTTTTTCTTTAATTAAGTGTGTACATTTAAATAAATTAAAAAAAAAAAATTGAGATGACCATTTGATGGGTCCACCATGGGCCCATACAAATGGTCATCTCAATTTTTTTTAAAAAAAATGTCGGGTGCTGCAATAAGCGCGGTAATAGGCGCAGCAATAAGCGCGGTAATAAACGCGGTAAAACAGCCGTTTATTATTACCGCGCTTATTGCTGCAGAGTCCATTACCGCGCTTATTGCAGCCATTCAATTTTTCAAAACAAAAAAAAAGCCCTTGTATTTTTGAAGCTATAAGCGCGGTAAAAGCAGGCGCCTTTTGTAGTGTAGCACGCGCTTTGATAGAGTGGCATCAATACTCACTTGCTTTTGTTGTTTTTTCTTAAAAGAACACACATTCCACACACATATATACTCAAAATTTGACACACATAAGTGGCGCATCCAATCCTTCTCCTCTACATATGCTTCCTCGAACTAAATCAATTCACACACACAAACTTGATATTCATCGTACCAACACATAACAACACACCAAAATCTTAATCTTGGTTCCTTGTTGTCCTCAGACTGAACCAAATTGCACACTTCTAGTCGTAGACTACCATACACACACATATTCAACCTTTGGCCAAAACAAGCTATACAAATATTTCAAATAGTAAATTAAAGCACTTGCTTCTTCCATGCACATACTCCTTGCATATACACTAAAAATTTTGTGAATAAAATGCTTGTGAGCATATACATATCCAACTGGCTTCAAGTAAAAATATAATCAATAAGAATAAGACAAGAAAAACTTTTCTTTCTTGAGCTTCAAAAGAAAGATGATAATGCAAGTGTTAGAAGAAGTCGCTTTGATACCTTGTTGAACCGAGACAAGAGAGAGACACGAGACACCAAGACTACAACAACCCAAAGTGTGTCAAATAGTACACACAAGGTCGATTTATATTGTAATGTTAATTGAATTACTTGGATTAATTCAATTACTTAAGTGCCTTTGTTTGATTTATTTAATATAACGGTAGCTTGTGA
>JAOYMV010025581.1:0-11257 GCA_025802375.1 Polystichum acrostichoides
TGTTACGGATTCTATTATCCACTCTCCGTGACCTAGAGGGACGCCTCAATGGTCACTATGTGTGGGCGTGGGTAATGCTCACACATATGATTTTAGGGGATAGCTGGACTTGTAAATGTGTTACATGTGTGCTGTTCTAATTGTTTTAGTGGTTAACTAATTTGTGTGTGTTGGACAGTGTAGGCTGGAGAGAGTGAAGAATGGTGGATAGTGGCAGGCTTGACTGGGCTACACTCTTGGCGGTCATCTTGCTAGGAATAAAACCTTTGTACATAGCCTCTTAGAAATAAATATTGCCATTTTGTATTTATTTAGGCAATATTCATGGTACACATGAATTAGCATCTCTAGATTGATTTTAGCCTCTCAATAATCCATTTTATTTTAGCACATATGTCCATGTCAAATAATCAAGCTGTTTCTCTCGCCCAATAGTTGAATTATCCCTCTCTTGTGCCCAGGATGTACTCCACATAGAGCTGGGGAGCTTGCAAAGAAAGATTGTTCTTGGTAAGCTTCTGGTCGATTTCATTGTTTGATAGTTATTATGTTTGGTTCTTGATGCATCAACTGCATTGTTTTTTCTTCTATCTTTTTGGCTAATTCTTCTATTCTCTGGAGCATTCTATTGAGAGCGGTGCACATATCTGGTAATATGCTCTTTATTAGCATTATCTGGAGCTATGAGGGTTGCATCTTTTGGGTCTAATTTTTTGGTGCTTTGTTTCAAGTTTGTGAGCACATTGCCCAACACAATATCATTTTGCAGCACATGTCAAAGCATTTTGACTTTGCCGCTCTTCGATATGTCTTGTCCCTGCATTTGGCACCCTCAAGTTACATACGTTAAAAACATTTCAGTTCTCCCTCACATACGTTGATGGTTGCTACCCATGATGATGATAAGATTGACAAGGTAAGCATTGTTGTGAGCAAGGGTAGGAGTGGTTTGCATAAGAGCTTGAAGATCAAGGGATGGGTTTGCATGCATAAGATGATGTGAGTCATGAAGGAGATGCCATTGAACATTGCATGAGTTGGGAGATGTGGCATCATTGTTATGCAAGATCATTTTGTTGGGGTAATGAGCAACATGGGAGTAGGTAATTCAGCATCATCTCCACGTGAAGGGTCTGAAAGAGGCATTGAATTGGGGCTGATGGGGGTCTTCGAAGATGTAGAAGGGCTGTCATGGTAAAATTGCTCAAAGAGGGCTAATAGATCACGGTCCTGGGAGGGCGCTCAGGGTCCTGAGAGGTTGAGGAAGAGAGTGAATGCCATGAAAGCACAGAGAGAGATAGAGCTTAGAGAGAGAGATAGAGAGAGAGAGACACACGATAGGCGGGTGAAACGGTTGTGTGCATTATTATTTGATTTGTGTATGTTTACATTTATAAGGACTAGGTGCCCTTTCATATCTGGCGTACACGTATCATCTCATATGTTCTAGAGAAAACATCATGACATCTAGCATGCACCAGCACTTGCAGTTGGCAGAACAGTTCAAAGCATCTTGGGTTTGCCACTCTCGGGCATGTCTTGCATTGTGTGCTTGTTGTGGGTATATAACCAAGCATGAAGTTATATTGAGGCTAATTCTTCATTTCAAATTAGATTAATACCTAACCAGACAATGAAGTTTTGGTGTACTTATAATGGGTTTTGCTTCTGGTTTTGGGTTTTGCCAAGGTTCTAGTTGTGGTTGGAGTTACGAACTAGGATAAGTCCAGGCCTTCACTTCCATCTCAGTTATTGTAGAGGTTACTATTGAATGCAATCATCGGATCATTGCATGTGTGGATTAGCTAGCATGATCGTTATTGTGTACTGAATGTTTATCTTCCTCTTTCCAGCTAAAGAGAAGCAATGTTGGAACTCACATGTTTGGAAGAAGCTGATACTCTGCGGGTCCTACCACTAATCCCTATCCCTCTCTTTCTATGCAATGTAAAGCGGGCATTTAAACTAAATTTGTATACTGCAGGTTAATGTAATCCCATCCCATTTGTATGCTACAGGTTAACGTAATCCAATCCCAGGAGCGCAAGATCATTAGGGAATATGAAGCACAACGTAAAAGAGAACAAAGAGCCAGAACCAAAAGCAAAGCAGAGGAAGCAAGAGCATGGGGCTATGTAGAGACCATCGATAATGAACCAAGAGCTGCAAAAGTTTCCAAAGAGATTTTACAGTATTTTCATAAGCAAACAAATGGAATGGAAATGGCCAACAAGAAATACATCCACAATCAGCTAATTTATCATCCATCATTAAAAGACTTGTAAGGCAACAATGCATCAAAACAATGTGGACTAGAAGAATGTTCAAACAAGCTCATAGCAAATCTTCGCAACACGCTACAAAGCTTGAAGAGGCCAAGGTCTGAGGATGAAATATTCCTCAAAAGGTCTGTCATGATGATGCTCATGAACTCAAAATAATCAGAGGAGTCGGAAGGCGTTAATCTCAATGCTGCCTCCAAGCTACTATCTGTTCATAGAAGGAACTTTTATGGAGCAAAATCTCAGCTACTCGTACAAGATGACAACTCCACATTGTCTTTTTCCACATGTCATTGGAGGCTTCAAAGAAGCCGCATACCTGAAGAGGTAAAGGAGCTGGTGGTCAATTTTTGGACAACTAAGACTCGCGTATCCCCAAATCAAAAGGATATATGTCAAAAAAGAATTGGTCGAAAGGACTACCTCAAGCATCCTATTCATCTATTGGAAGTATCACAGGTACGCCTAATGTTCAATACTGGTGAAAGTTAGCTGTTCAAGTACGTATCTAGTTCAAGTATATTAGATATTGTGGAAGCAATTAGGAGGTGGAGATAGCTAGTATGTAGCTTTTTGACACCTTGGCATGGCAAGGAGATGGAGGTTCGAGCCAATACCTCTGTAATAGCTGTTAAATTTCTAGCTGATAGCTAATAGGTAGCTTTCTGATAGATATTGATGGCTATTGGGGGCTATTGATGGCTAATAGCTCTCTAATAGCTATGAAATTTGGTAAGCTGATAGCTAATAGGTAGCCTTTTTATAGCTACAGATCACTAATACCTCTCTAATAGCTATGAAATTTGGCAAGCTGATAGCTAATACGTAGCTTTTTTACAGCTACTGATGACTAATACTTCTCTAATAGCTATGAAATTTGGCAAACTGATAGCTAATAGGTATCTTTTTTATAGCTACTGATGATTAATACCTCTCTAATAGCTGTCAAATAGCTAGTTGTTAGCTAATAGGTAGCCTTTTGACAAATATTGATGGCTACTATTGATGGTTGATGATGGCTAATGGCTCTTTAATAGCTATCAAATAGTTAGCTGATAGCTATGTACAAGCTATGTGATAGATCTAGATGCCATTAGATAGCTATTGACAACTGATAGCTGTCAAATATATGTCAAATAGCTATGTGATAGAACTTCATTAGCTATTTGACAGCCATTAGACAGCTATTGGCAATTGATAGCTATCAAATAGCTAGCAAATAGTTGTACCCTAAACCTAATAGCTACTATGTAGCTATTTGATAGCTAACAATAGCTATCTACTAGTAATAGCCAACAAATATCTAGTAGCTATCTAATAGTGATAGGTACTAGCTATCTAATAACTATAATACAACTATTGACAACTAATAGTTGTCCAACAGCTATCACGGTAGCTATTAGAAAGCTATGGTTATCCAGAAGTTCTCTAATAGTTATCTGATAGCTGTTGATAGATAATAGATGTCTAATAATCCTCTAATAACTGATAGATAAGTAGACAGGCTAACTATTTGAGAGCTATTGATAGCTAATATTTGTGTGATAGCTACCCAATAGCTATTAGAAGCAACCTAATAAGTAGTATTTAATTATATAATAGCTAATATTTGATTAAATGCTTTCTATCAGCTATCTAATAACTCTCTAATAGTTGTCTAAAAGCTATTAAATAGCTAGTGTGTAACCATCTGAAAGCTATTAGATAGCTATCAATAGCTACCTAATACCTATAAGGTGACCTATCAATATTCAACTAGTAGTTATTGCTAACTTTCTATGTTGTGGATCACAGGCTGAGCTCTTCCAATGTTTCAAGGATGCATATCCATATATTGTAATTCAACTTCGTGCCTTTGAATCAGCAAAGCCTTACTTTGTGCGAAAGATGAAGTTGCTATATCTACCATGTGCAAATTTCATATCTGAAGGAGGCTGTCAATCACATGCGGTGTCAGGCCTTTGGAATGCATGGTGGGTTGTGCAAATGTGTATGTGTGGTGTGCATGGATTCATCCTTACCATGTCAATGTTCTGCAGCAAAGCACACTATGAAGAGCATTTCAAAGCTGATAGATTCTATTTTGTGTCCCAAGCAAGCTGGATCTACTAACCATGCTTTAAAATGTCACATGGGTGAATGTACAAGTTGTGGAGCAATGTGCTTTAAATGTTGCTCTCGTGAGCTATTGGAAGATGCAAGAACCATTAAAGTGAAAGTATTCAAGGATGTGGAAACATGCACTTTTGAAGGTGGAAAGAAGAAAAAAAGGAAGGAACTTATATGTGAGGAGATGTGTTCTGCTGATCTGCTGTTGCAGTTGTTTAAGACCCATCTTCAAAAGTTCATCAAACATGACTTTGTCTATCGATGGCAGGCTGAACAGTTCAAAGAGTGCATCATGCATTTTCCAGATGATGTGGTAGTATCTGTCGTGGACTTCGCAGAAAATTACTCCTTCAAAGAGCAGAAATGAAATCCAATTGATGCATTGGTATTCCAATCAAGTCACCATTTTTGTGCACATTACCTATTTTCGTGTTGGAGGTGAGGTGACAAAAACTATACACTTCTTCATTTCTGATGATGATAAAAAGCATGACACCCTGTTTTTGCAACATTGCTTCATGCTGCATTGGCAATGGCTAAAGGACAAAGGCTTGGATGTCCATCAACATTTGGTTTGGTCTGATGGAGTGGCATCCCAATTTAAGGCAAAGAGGCCCTTCTATTTTGTTGGCAGGTATGCTGGGATGACAGGAAAATTAATGGTGTGGAACTTTTTTGGTAGTGGTCATGGAAAGGGAGAACACGATGGGGCAGGAGCAGTTTTGAAGAGGGCTCTAACACCCGAGCAGTTGAAGAGCACTGGAGCTGAGCTCAAATGTGCAGCTGATGTCGTGCAATTCCTTTGTCAACACCTATCCGATGGAGCCATTGCACACTACCCTTCCAAGAATAGGCATGTAGAGTGTCTATTTTGGGAGATCAAGCTGGGAGATGTAAATCAAGAGATTACATGGGACTGTGAAGCTCTCCCTAATGCACGGTCAATGCATTCGATTCGTGGCTACTCAAAACAAGATGGCTCCTTAATTTCATATAGGAAGCTATCTTGTTACTATAGTGCATGCATGCATGATCAATGGAGAAGATGCAGTAATAAAGCACACATGGCAAACTGGAGTTACCATAAGATCACTCCAAGTGATAGTGGAAATAGTGATGAGGAATTGGATGAGCCTACATATGAAGGGCATCACGAAGCACTGAGTGAAGCAATCCAAGTAGGTGATAACTTTGCTGTCAATGCTGAGGAGGGAAATGCAGAAGGTGTGGAATTCTACCTTGTCAAGTGCACAAGTACAAAGGAGCAGCTCAGAGTAGATCAAGTGGACAGTTGGGGTGTGAGATTTGAAGCAAGGTCCTACATTTTGAAGGGACTATATTACCAGCAAATTGATGATTACTATTACAAGCTGTTGAGTGGAAAGCCCGTCTTCATGTACTCCCACCTTGTTAGCTGTATTAAAATTCCTATCACACCTGTGCAAGGTGCCAGGAGATTATATGTGATCTCGCCTGAGGTCTTTGAATCTGTATACAATAGCATGCCATGGGAGCTATAGTTTCAAAATTTGTTATTGGATAAATGACTTTCTAAGAGTGGATTATGTCAGCCACATTTCTGCCCTGATTAGATTTGAAAATGTATGGAGGTGTACTTTCTCCTCCAGCTATAGCAAGGAGTTGGTGGATACAATAAAAGAGATTGGCTTGACTTTTTTCAATCTTCTTTCTTGTTTTGGTTAGCAACTTTTTTCATCTTGCAGCTGGAACCAGCTCTGAGTGTGGATATTTTTAAATTTGCAGGCTAAATATTTGTAGAGGCCCACATCTTAGTGCAAGCCTTGTGTTAGAGTCTAGTAATCATCCGAGCCATTACTCTTAGACATTATATGAACCACTCTTTAAGTCTGTCTCTGTAGATAACTGTATAAAAATCATCATTAAACACAGCAAGCCTTACATACAAGCCATATCATCCAAATGATATTGCTAATAACACAGTGTAAAATAGATACTTGACATTATATACCTCAGGTATAGTCAGCAATGAAAGTTCTACACAGACGTAACTACCACTTTTAGCATAGCACATGCATCATTACATAACAACTATTAACTATGACCAAACGAGTAAGCCAAATGTGTACAAGCTTTGCATTTCATTCACGATACAAAAAGTTACATCAATATGTCGATGTTACATCGAGCACCAAAATGTTTATATTGTTTCTTCAATATCTCATGTATAAAGAGCACCAAAATGTATTATTACATATATTGGGTTGTGAGACTCCTGGTCATCTATATGACAAAATGTTTTTTTACATCCATTTATCAGATGATAGTGCTGGCCATCTCCATCTCTGTTTGTCCCAGACCACCTTGAATGCCTCTTTTGCTTCTTGACAGTCCCCAGCCTTGTCATCTCTCTCCATCTCAATGTTGGCTTTAGACTTTCCTACTATGTGGCCAAACACAGCAGGCTGACACTTGAGCCTTGTCTGTCCATGTTCCTCAAGAAGTTTATGAGCCTGAACATCTTCGTCACTACACCATGTACCAAACACATCTCCTAACCCAACAAAGCCCAATCTGTCCTCTGCTAGTAGGTATTTCCATAGCCATGGGCCTAGCCTATGGGTAAGAAATGGTGCACGCCTTGTATCATGCAATGAGCCAAACTTTGGCACAATGCAGCAGGTCCCAGTCGGATTGGGAAAGCACTTGTAAAGGCTATCATCAGTGTATATTTTTTTGGCTATATATCGCCAATTTGGCTAAAAACACAATTATGACCCTAGGGTTTTGGCTATAATAAGGACTAGAAGTTTGCATACAATCGCCAAAAATATGAGCATTAGTTACGATTTATATAGTTTTGTAGCCAAATTTATAAGTATTCATCTAGAAATCTTGTGATAAATGAGTAAATCTATATAAAAATTTAGGAAAATACCTCTTTAAAATGAGAGCTAACCGCAATTCATTGATTAATTTGACTTAAATAGTGTTCGAGAAAGTAATTTTGATCGTAATCTCATTATTAACCTTGACACACATTTGATAAGTTTACTCAAAATTTGATATTTTATCACCAAACAATCGAGCAAAAATCCTAGGGACTGCCCCAAAAAATTTACACTGGCTATCATCAAGCAGTAGTGTGTTGTCTACATCAAATAGCATCCCAGATCTCTTCCAAAAATTATCCAGGTGCTTGAAAAATAGAGGTTTTCTGCCATGCAACAAACAACCATCCAACACATCACATGAACTTTGCGCAAGGAATCCTGCAATCACACATCGCAAACCTGGAAAGCAAGCATGGAAATGTTGCACCAGATTGCGTTCAATGCATGAGCTCCAGATGAAGACCCTGAAGTGTTTGCTGGCCCCTAACAAAAACTGTCTTGCATCAGGGCACACAAGTAAGTAAATCCTTCTCGGTTTTTCCACCAAAACTTGGTCATATTCAACATGCCAGGATGGGAAGAACATCTCCTCCTCCAGATTCACTTTGTGTATGAGAAGACCATTTAGGTCAAGGATCAAAGCACGAGGATCATCATCAATGCTGGCTGGGATGAAATTATATCCTTCGAGTGATCCAATCATCCGTCTTGGATCGTTGCAGTTCGGAAAAGACCATGCAAAGTTGCTAGATTGGAATACATGTCTGAGTTTCTTGTCGTACATTCACTTGAGCTCCCTCTGCCTTACCCATAGGTCTACGATGTAGGTGAAAGGTGCAACGCATTTTGAACCGCATTTTGAACCTAGTCTTTGGTTTTGGTGGCCGGAAACACACTAAATCCATTGTCATTTCCCTATGAACAACTGCACACACAAGGCATTGCAAATCAGACAACAAAGTGTTCACGATGCACAACAGAAGGCATCGCATATCAGACAACAAAGTTGTCACGATGCACAACACATTACATATGCAAGAATATTGTATGCAAGTTTTCACTCATAATCATCACATTATCAAAAGACTGATAAATTACTCAAATTGTCAAAAGACCAATACAATAGTGAAATATTTTTGCCTCTTGGCACACAGAATTACAGAGGGGTATTTTGGCATAATGAATCACCATTAGCCTAGCTTGTACAAGCATCGCGCTCAGGAGTAGGGTCATCAACAACAATGCTATCTGGAATGGGAGAAGCTTGATTTTCAGGTGTTTCTTTTGCAAGCGCTGCACACATGGAATCCTTCTTGAGCCTCTTCGATGGCGCTTTCTCTTGCAGTGATTTCTTTCGCTTTGCATGCAAAAACAAGTCCTGCAAGGTATCCTCACAATCTTCATTGACACTAGTTCCTGCACATAGATATCATGACATTTTAGGCAATAAACTTAACATACAAGGATATTGTACATTACGCAAACTGAAATGTCAAACATGCACATCCTTCAATGTTTTACTTTGAAGTGGCGATGAATCATTGTCAGCAGATCGAACATTCGGGGGATCATGTGCACTTTGAGAGGCTCGAGTGACCCTCCTTGCCATGACTGGCTCTGTTCCAATATCAAGCGACCTCTTGACTGAAGACACTGACATCTTGGCTGAAGATGCTGCCAAAAAAGTAGTAAGCAATTGAAAACTATTAGCTCACCTAAACAATACGTAGGGAATGACAGCTATTGACTTTCGACATTAAGAACCTATTACATACTACTTTTTCTTACCCCAAACATGTATAGTATAACTGGTACCTATCTATTTCAAGCATAGTAATGTGGAAGCAAGTAGTAGATAGCTAGTAATCTTTCTGATAGCTTTTGATAGCTAATAGCTATCTAGTAGCTATCAACTAGCTATCTAATAGCTGTTATAGAACCATATAGTTAGTAGATAGATATAAGATAGCTATTGGACAACTATTGACAGGTAATAGATGTCCAATAGCCATATGATAGCTATTGTCAGATAATAGCTTTTTGATAGACCTATTTGACAGCTATTGATGGTTAATAGCTATTTGAAAGCTATTGGTTTGGCTGTCACATAGTTATCTAATAGCTTTTGATGGAAAATAGCTATCTAATAGCTGGCAAATAGCTATGTAATAGCTATCTACTAATAGCTAAATGAGAGAAGCTTCTAGCCACTAGATAGCTATCAAATAGCTATGTGACAGAACCTAGTAGCTACTAGATAGGTAATAATTGTCTAGTGGCTATCTAATTACTTTCAAATAGCTATCGAGTGCCTAGTAGCTGCCTAATAGCTTTTTGATAGACCTATTTGACAGCTATTGATGGTTAATAGCTATCTGAAAGCTATCTAATAGATGTCACATAGTTATCTAATAGATTTTGATTGAAAATAGCTATCTAATAGCTGGCAAATAGCTATGTAATAGCTATCTAATAGCTTAATGAGAGAAGTTTCTAGCCACTAGATAGCTATCAAATAGCTATGTGACAGAACCTGATAGACCTATTTGACAACTATTGATGGTTAATAGCTATCTGAAAGCTATCTAATAGCTGTCACATAGTTATCTAATAGATTTTGATGGAAAAAAGCTATCTAATAGCTGGCAAATAGCTATGTAATAGCTATCTAATAGCTAAATGAGAGAAGCTTCTAGCCACTAGATAGCTATCAAATAGCTATGTGACATAACCTAGTAGCTACTAGATAGGTATCAAAAAGATATTGATAGGTAATAATTGTCTAGTGGCTATCTAATTACTATCAAATAGCTATCTAGTGCCTAGTAGCTGCCTGATAGCTATCAATCACCTATTGATCACTAACAGTTGTCCAATAGCTATCTAATAGGTAGCTAATACATATCTACCGGCTATCAGACAGCCATTGACAGCCAATTTCTATCCAATACCTATAATGTACCTATTGATATTCAGCTAAGCTATTGATAGCTAATAATAGCTATTAGCACACACTTATTAATAGCACAATTAATGACTTAAATAGCTAATATTAGAAATATTTGCAATATACCTAGTGTGTGAGCTTGTTTTGCATCGGTTGATGCAGCAAAATTCGTCTTCACACCAAACATCGTCTTTACATCCTATGGGACCTTCTGGCCACAGTTCGTTGCCGAGCAAAAATCCTTAAAACCACACAATGTGGCAAAGCAAAAGATGTGGTATGGGTGTCTGCATGGTAGCATGCAAACAGCCACAACCATCTCATCCTGTAATCCCAAGCCGCATGCTGTACAAGCCTTCCTGATGTGTCATGAACATAGGAGGTGCCGGTGAGAATGTGGGGACTTTATCTTGTTGCACCTGTGAAAGAGCATGGCTAACAAAACCCTCATGCTCTTTAAGAAGCCCTAGAAGTATGTATTTGTGTTGCAGCTTGTCGTGAATTTATAAAAAAGACTAAAATCAGTAAACATGTTCAAAAGCATTTGAGGTAAAAACTATGAGAATATGATAAGAGTAGCGTTGATAACCTGTAAAGCTACAATAACATCTGCATTTGCTGTGCCACACTCTGTGACACCAAGAACACTCAAAACTTGTGTATTTGCATCAATGGCAGCCTGCAATTTCATACGCCTCTCTAGAGGCACATTACCACTGGCCTCATGTGTGTGCAATTCTTGTCGTGCATCCCGTAGCTGTTGCAAAAAAGTGTTGGCCTTTGAACAAACCTTGTCCACTCGTGCTTGCTCCAAATCCTTGGAGATATCTCTTATCTTACTCTCTAAATCCATAATTTTTGTTCGTACATTAAGAAGCATGGCTTGTGCTAGATCTAGATGTCGAGTATCCTCACTTGCCTTGGATGGACCACCTACATTCTTTTGCGTACTATGTGTTTCATCCTCAATTATCTCTATCGACACTCTTGCCACTTTGTTGAAAATCCCCTGCTTGTGTGCTCGTACATGATAAGTGAGCTCTCAG
>JAOYMV010026692.1:0-11253 GCA_025802375.1 Polystichum acrostichoides
GTTACCAGCAAAATGCATTCGCAACCACTACATCAATCTGCAATTACAGGCATGAGCAATGCTCTTCAATGGGTGCATGGTATCCCCAGAAGATGTTTACATGGAAATTCAATTCCTTCTAGCCAGCAAAATAAACAATGCTTGTCATAGTGCATGAAATGGAAATTCAATTCTAGCCAGCCAACCAAATAAACAATGCTTGTCATGGTGCATGAAATACTCATGCACTAATGCGCAATCGCAAATTCTGTCCATCCATCACATCAATTGTGCCAACCCAAAGAGGCAATGCTACAAGGCATATGAGGGTTAGAATGGGGTCCTGCAATGGCTAGATGGGTCCTCTTTTGCTCTTCATTCAAGGATGGGAATTTTTTGAGAAGAGAGGAAACCAGCACCCGAGCAAGAGAGAGATTTTGTATACATCTCCCTATCTGCTCATTTGGGGAGAGGTTGCAAATCATAGGTTCATGCCAGACTGCTTGTGTCTCATCTTCCACAATACCTTGCTGACTGTGCGCAGCCTGCGCGGCCTCACCTCCCTCTACAATATTGTCACCGCGGGGAGGCATCATAGTGCATCACGAGCAGGGCATTGCAAGGAAACCAAGAGTAGGAGCAGAGGGCAGGGCACTGTGCGCGAGAGAGGCAGATGGCTGAGCAGGGGAAGAGATGCTACTTTTGGTGCTTCTCTCATCTCTCATGCCCCTTAAATCTTTCATCTACTTTCATGCTGGAGGGCGGAGGCCATAGGGCGGGGAGGCATCACACTGCAGAAGATCATGATAGGAGTAGGAGCAGAGGAGGGGCAACCAGGGAGCATAGGAGTAGAAGCAGAGGCGGGGCGTCGACCAAGGGAAGAGAGAGAGAGAAATTGTAGAGAGAGAGAGAACCGACCTCCCCCCCTCCCCTCTATCTCACACGGGCCTTGTGGGATGGGATCAAGGGTGGGGAGAGGGTAGGGGTCGCATCTTTTAATGCGGATCGTTGATTTTGACGGCCGTAAAAAATTGTAAATTCGGGTAAATTTGTAAATTCGGGAAAACAAGGTAAATTCGGGTAGGGGCGGCGGGCGGGAATAAAATCTTTCTTGGGACAAGGAATGTGGAAGGGTATATTTAATAGATAGATAGAGTTAAGGGCTTTGAAGACCCCCAAATGATTGGCATTCAATTTTCCTTTTTCACATGTGTGTATTTAGTAGGTTGGTGTACAACTAGTAAACTCGGGGAAGAAATTAGTAAACTCGGACATATTAGTAAATTCGGGTTGGGGCAGCGGGAAAAAATTGTAAGAGATTTTCACTCTCTCTCTCTCTCTCTCTCTCTCTCTCTCACACACACACACACACACACACACAATGCATAGGTGTTTTGAAAGTGAGGCTAGTGATGAGTTCCAAGGAGAAGAGAGTTCCTCTAGTAGCATGAGCGGAGATGAAAGTGAAGTGCATGAAGCTACATGCTATGAGCTTGACATCAATAGCGGCAACTTTGAGGGTGAAACCACACCTGACCCGGCTCATCATATATCTCCCAGGTATTTCTCTTTTGATAGAAAAACATATAGCTTGATGATTGCAACACTTCAAGATGATATATCTATGTCCTTACATACCTTGAAAGTTCACGATTCTAGAGGATTACTTGACCTTAAAAAGTGGCGACGAATGAAAGAGGGATTTTGCTTGAGAGAGATAGAGGATGGTTCATTTTCTATTTGTCTCAAATCAGAGCCTATGTTAAGAATTGCATATATCGAGGATTGGGGAAGCATTGTCAAAATTGCACATTACATACAAGGCTCGCCACATCATAGAGATCTCACTTCCACACTTGGGACATTAAGGTCAACATGGTGCATTGATATACACCGCTATGGGATCCCCATATCCTACGTTAAGGAGTTTGTCAAGTCTTGTGGATGCAATCGTGAAAGGAGGAAAGAGCTTTTGATGACCAATCATCAGAGGTTGGATCTTAACAATGTTCCATGGGATGAGATATACACAAAAAGAGCCGATGTGGACAAACAACTAGAGAGGTTAATGATTGAGCATAAGGTAAGGTTAGTTATGGTGCGATCCTCAAAGAAACATCGCCCTTCCAATGTTATGGTTGATTACATGTGTCATAGAGGTGGAAAGACCAAGCATAGTGGAAAGATAAAGAGATTAAGAACATCAAAGAAATGTGGTTGTCCATTCAAAGTTCAAGTGAAATTTCCCAACAACAGTGATGATGTCTCTATACATTTTCATCCATTCCATGAGGGTCATGTCCCAGGTAGCAGGAGTGATCTCTACCATTTGCCGGTTCATCCATCTATTATAGAGTGTTGTACAGAGGATTTATTTGATGTTGGTAGCTCTCGCCATGTTGCACAAATGTCATTATCCAAAGAAAAGTACCAAATGGAGAGAGCTTCCATGCTTGATCGCACTATTTATCGATTCTTCATGATCCCAAAGGAGATCCAAATGCTATCATACAAAAAGCGCATTGAAGGTATCCCTTTCACAAGCTACGTTAAAGTTAATTGAAGCTCCATTGAGCTACTTGTAACGTGTTATCTCGTGCAGGTAGGATTCCCAATGATGATTGGGCAACCATGTATGCAGAGGTGCTAGCGTTACAAAATCAACATAAGGTGGAATACATATCCCTTTTCCACCCTCCTTATCTTGTAAATAGATTGTTTTAATATTGTGTGCTTTTAAATAGATTGGGTTAATGTTTTGTGCTTGTAGGTTGTATATTTTCAACCATATAATCCAGCCGCAAAAGATGCAAAGGATAGGCCATTCATCTTAATTATGCAAGATGAGTGGATGTTACAAATGTCCATGCGGTTTTCGATAAACAACTCCTGGGCGATTGACAGCACTTTCAAGACAAATGTATATGGTCTTCCCTTGTTTGCGGCAGTGTTGCCAAATCAACTTGGCCAAGGAATTCCATTATGGTTCATGCTGTGCACGACTGATGCGGGAGCTCATCATGATGTTATTGCTTTGGAAGTAACACTGCGCATAATATTTTCAAGGATGGGCCATATCCGGCCAAGTGCTTTGGTCATTGACAAGTCACAACAAGAATTAGAAGCAATTCTTAAGGTGGTAAACGAAGATCCGCACTGTTGGGAACACATGAACAATGGAGAGCGTCGCCAAATCTCTTGTCATGTTATTCTATGTTGGTTCCACACCAAGAAAGCATGGGTAGAGAACCTCCTTCCACAGGTATAAAATTTACATCTTACACTTAGTGATGATTCCACATCCAAGTAATTAATGTTGTCCAATGTTTTTTAAGGTTGACAAAGAGCTTAGAGGTGAGCTCTATATGGAAATGTCAAATCTCATGCATTGCGCAAGCGAGGTAGATTTTGAGGGTAGATATCAACAACTATTACAACGGTATACAATCCATCCTAATGTGATACGCTATGTTACGAATGGTTGGTGTGGGAAGTCTTGTATATGGAGATCTAGATGGCCCAAATTTGCAAGACTATTCAACCACGGCAATGTTGACACCACAAATTTGATAGAACGATTGTGGCAATACATCAAATATACTCTATTGGAAGCACGTATCAATCGCTCCATTGTGGACTTGATACATGCACTTGTGGGAGATTCAAAGAGTGGCAACCGCATGGGCGGAACGTTGCTAAGGTTCTTTAAGCAAAAGCAAGAAATAGGTATCCTCATATGCATGCTTAATTTCAATTTCATACCTTTCTCTTATTGAAGTGTATGTTTGGTTTTTTGGTGTGTGGCAGCTGACTCCGGTCGATTTGGGATTCAAGGTTCATCAAAGAAGCACACATCTAAGCTACAAGAGGGAGAGAATATTTTACGAAGATATATCGATGACCCAACATGCTTGCATGTCATCAATGAAATGATGTTGCAGTTCAAGATACAGAGCTCAAGCTCACCTACTCAATGGTATAATGTCAGCTTGCAAGGCAACTATTGTGATTGCCCTGATTGGAGCACTGAGTGTAAGCACCTTTACGGCATTAGGTTGATAGTTTTGCGGTGTTTTTCGCATTTGAAAGCCATTCTCCCCATTGTGGACAATGCTCATGAGATGATGTCTGAGCCCTCTCACGACAATCCTGATGGATTAGAGCAAGAAGAGGAGGTCATCACATGCTTGCAGGAGATCAAGGATCTCATCGAATCACTTGACCATGACCTTCCAAATAAAAGTGCTAAAGAGATGGCAATTATCATGCACCAATTGAAGGCTACAAGAGACTCCCTTGGGTCATTGGTCAGTCCTAACAAAATTCACATGCCTTCTCGGGGAAGCATATGCCAAATTCAGGCACATGTAACTCAAACTCGACTCGGCCATGGAAGGCCCAAAGTGCCCGAGGAGAGCCCAACTCGAAGAGGCTTGGAAGGCTTCACCGCCCAACCCGAAAAGCCATCTCGTCAAACTGGCACTCTTAGACGGAAGCATCAGCGAGGTCGTCATCGTGTCCGTTTTGATGAACGCCCACGAATTCGATGTCCACATTGTTGCACAAAAACTCTACTAGTGGATCCCAGTGCTACATTCTCTTGCCATACATGTAATGCATTGCTCCCTTTGACAGGTCAATATTGCACAATTAAGGATGCAAGTCATCTCATAGGCAAGGAGGCCCAAGTTTGCAATGAATCCAATAGTTTTTGTTGCACCATAAGTTCTTGCGAGTATGGAGAAAGCCCTAATGATGAACGCATCTTCACCCTTAGCAATCCAAATTCCAATAGTGATCTCAAAGTACGTGCCTCCGAGATGAGGATTTTGCTTATGTATACAAACAATACTCCAATCCAATTACAACTTTTTTGATCAATTGATTGTAATGTGACATGTTGTGAATGAAAGTACGATGTTGAAAAGTGTAACGTGATATGTTATTATGAAAGTACAGTGTGCACGTTTACATGAATGTAAGAAATTGAAAGTGGCTCAAATTTATCATTTTTGCAGAGAGTAATCATACAGATATCTGTCAATAGTCTCCCAAATTTACCCTTTTCCAGAGAGTTCACCCAAAGTCTCCGAAATTGTCTAATTATTAGTCACCTGAATTTACCTTTATTGCAGAGACACCCGAATTTACCATTTTCCAGAGAGCTCACTCATAGACTAGCTAACAATCACCCGAATTTACCTTTATTGCAGAGACCCCCGAATTTACCATTTTCCAGAGAGCTCACTCATAGACACCCGAATTTACTAATTTTACCCTTTTCCAAAGAGTTTAACCAAAGTCCCCCAAATTTACTAAACCTTTATTGCAGAGACACCCGAGTTTACCCTTTTCCAGAGAGCTCACTCATAGAATTTACTAATTTTCCAGTCAAGAGTTCCCAGAATTTACCCTTTTCCAGAGAGTACACTCAAAAGCCCCGAATTTTCCTTTTCCACAGAGAAAGTTCCCCGAATTTACCTTTTTCCAGAGAGTACACCAAAAGTCCCCCGAATTTACCTTTTTCCAGAGAGTACACTAAAGGTCCCCCGAATTTACCTTTTTCCAGAGAGTACCCTAAAAGTCTCCCGAAATTACCCGAATTTACCTTTTTTCAGAGAGTTCACTTAAAGTCTCCCGAATTTACCTTTTTCCAGAGAGTACACTAAAAGTTCCCCGAATTTACCTTTTTTCCAGAGAGTTTACTCAAAGTCCCACCTTTTTCCAAAGAGTCTGTTAGAGCATTGAAAGGGAATGTGTGTGTGTCAATGCTAGACCATAAAGGAGAGCCCCATTATGTATATAAGAGAGCATTTAAACATTGATCATCATACACAAGGTCTAATGGAATGTTTAAAATAGTCAAGGTAGCAAGGAGTATGTCCAATGTTATTCTTTTTAATTCAAGATAGCATGGATAATAACACATTGATGGAGGTCCTGCAAAGCTTTTAGAAGAGAACTTGTGAACAAAGACAGAGATATAAAAAATTGAGTGGAGGCCAACTCAAACTATGAAACAACCATAAAAAGTAACATATTATCAAAATTGTGCTTAGACATCTTTTTGGGATTGATTAAAAAGCACACTTACAAGGCCTAATGGAATGTTTAAAATAGTCAAGGTAACAAGGAGTACGTCTAATGTTATTCTTTCAATTCAAGGTAGCAAGGATAATAACGCAATGATGTAGGTCCTGCAAAGCTTTTAGAAGAGAACTTGTGTACAAAGAAAGAGATATAAAAAATTAAGTGAAGACCAGCTCAAACTATAAAACAAGGAGATGGCATGAGCACCACAAAATTAAGGTAAAGATGTTAATAAGTGAGCATACATGAGTAGAAACACATCTTTCGTCCCATCATAAGACCATAAAAAGTAACATATTCTCAAAATCGTTCTTAGACATCTTTTTGTGATTGATTAAAAAGTACACTTACAGTGGCCCTTACATGCTCTTAATGATTCAAAAAGTGACCAACTCTTGTTGAGCAAGAAGCTAAAGTACAAAAAAAATCTAAATCTTGGTTTCATTCAATCCGTCTTTCGGTTACAATTTCAATCCAAGTGTCAATCTAAATCGGAGCAAATTTGAAAACTTAACTACCAAAATACCAAAACTTTCCTAGGTGATGCACTGTACTCTAGCTTCCCATGACACTTGTCATGACGCCTGTGTGAATCCAAGAAGCAAGCTCAACCTTGAGCGCCTCCACATCCGCATGAGAGAACCATGTCGAAGTGAGCTGAAAAAAATCAAAAACTACCATGATTCAACAAAAGTGTGCGTTATTCCCAACAAGAATGAAAGATGATAAATCTAAATTTTCTTACCCAGTTCCTAGACCTCAATTTCTTAAATCCTCCCAAAATCAACAATTTCATCACAAGCATAATGTAGTACCCGCAATCTTGTCCATTAGGCTGTCTCGGCATCTAGATGTGAACGCAAACTAATAAACATAAGGCTTAAGAAAATAGGAGCCACATGAGACAAGAGACGTACCTCCATTGTCCGAATGACACAATGCAAACCAGGATCAAGCAGCTCATTCTTAATTGCAGGATGCAATGTATAGGAAGAAAAATGTTGTAAAACCCTAACATTAAAACACTAGATTTTATGAGAGAAAAAGAAAAGATAGAAGCACAAGGATTATACATCTACGTACCTCTTCAAAGGTGCGAGGTAGTTTTGAATGGTCCGCATAGACAGTGGATCAAAGAAAAGGATTGCACTCTTAGCTCGAGGCAAGTTTGGAACATGTGATACATGACAATTATAAAAGACTGCAAGAGTCCAATGATCACTGCAAGGCCAATGCACCATAATTAAGAAAAAAAAATTATGACACTAACAAAAAAGAGGCTGAGTGATCCATGAAACTTACGCATCCACAATTGGAAAGAATGTGAACAATTGCATGGACAAATCAACTCTTCCAAAGTAGTTACGCATGCCCCTGTCACTAGGAAGAGATAGCATGTATGACAACCATAAGCTATCTACAAACCAAATGCGCTCCAACACATCTGTATTGAGCACATTCTCCATCCACCTACAATCACCGGCTTGTTTACATTACTCTACATTCTAGGTTAGAAAGCAAGTCTTCATAAAACAACAAAAAATACATGATACTTACAAGGCAAACAAGTTCAGCGTACGTGAACTTGCCTCGATAGTTGCAATATCATTTGCAAGCCTTGTATCACAATCAACCTCAAGGCCATAACGTGTTGAGCGTAGGTGATAGATCACCCCCTCATGTAATCTATAAAAATAGATCAATATGAGTGTCGAAGTATCTCAAGCCAAAGAATCTAAAATTCTCTTTTCGATAAGAACGCACCGTTCCATGTAAGATGCCATAGAGGGTGGAGCGGGACTTTGACAATCAAATTGCCGGTTGCTCACAATAATATTGACATCTTTGCTATAGCTACTCTCAATAGGAGATGGGATATCAATAGGCGTATGGGTTTCAGTTTTCTTTCCAAATTTAGGCTACACCATGAAACAAGATCAAGTTTATCTCTACAATTATATATTTCACTATTGAAATGGATGTGGGAGGAATAAAATATACCTGGCGAATCCCCTCCATACATGTCTCATCTTCAAAGCCAGGCATACAAGTAGACATGTGAAAGTTTATCGGTTTGGTAGCCTTCTTTGGAGCCTTAGAAGCAACCGGTCTATCATGCCTAGTCAATGGCTACAAAAGTAAAAGAAAGTTGAAACTAATGACAAGACATACATTAATCCAAGAAAAGAGCTTAAGATAAAGACACATTACAGGAGTAAGATTATGGGCATCCTCATCAACGTCCTCAAACACGACATCATTGTCCGCACCATCCATGCCCTCATTGTCATGAGTGGAGACATTGTCTTCTTCCCCCCCACTCTTCATGCCCTCCTCTTGCTCTTCATGTTTCCTCTCATCTCCTAATGTCGCATCTTTTTTCTTCTTCCTTGACTAATAGCCACCATTGATATGTGATAAGAGACATACCAATGCACATAAGAGACATGTGAAAGACTTTCATATGAAAGATAAATACTTACTTTTGCATCATAACCTTGGTCAATGTCGGCTTGCATTTTAGCACGTCGGTTTGGCATATCTTCCTCCCACTTTGCCATTTTATTCTCCACATACTTAGCCAACCAAGTCTCGTAGGACATCTTGGCATTCTCCGACATCCTACGCCACTTCTTTGGCGCCGACTTAAATAAGTCTTTGAGATGCTTGTTTCTTGCATTTTTAATTCGCACATCTATGTTTGCAAACCGTGTCATAGATTGTCTATAAGACCGCGAGGTGGGAGGCAATGGAGGCTTTTTGCTATTTTTGGGTCTACCCACAGACCTACGTGGGATGTCAACAGTGATATCATGATACTCCTTAAAGTGAGTAATCAAGTCAATCCGCTTTTCCCATGCTCTATCCCTATGTTTGCAATCCTCGTCAAAGCGACAATAGCGTACAAGAGCACCATCTCTCTCTCTATAAACTTCAATATAGTTTCCATGATCCTAAATTGAGAATCACAAAGCAAATAAATCATGCCACAAAAAATTTCTCTTGTTCTCTCTCTCAGCACGTCTAGCATATGAATCGTGAAAAAAAACAAACTAGTTAGACTTCTATTATCTAAGTGCATAGCTTTTTATCTCTCTCTGTCTCTCTCTCTCTCTCTCTCTCTCTCTCTCTAACATAAAACTTACCTCCATTAGGATGGTATCGATTGAGGTGGAGGACAAGAGAAGGAAAGGCTGGAGCAACCTTTGTAAATCTGCTCTCACACAATCTGAAAGAAGAGAAAAAGGAGCCACAAGGAAAAATACGTAATAAACTTTAAATTCTTCAATCATTCTAATTACACTAGCATATAGTAAATTACACGCAATTGTCATGTTAACAAGTGTCCCCTCTTTAGATTTTGTACTACCTACAGAATTAGAGCCAACATATCTGTAAATTCGAACACATCTGTAAATTTGGGACTTGTAAATTCGGACAGTTTTGTAAATTCGGGCACATCTGTAAATTCGGGCAGTTTTGTAAATTCGGGCAGATCTGTAAATTCGGCCTCATTTTAACAATGGCCGTGATTGAAGAACTTTATCTCCCAGATAATCTTGAAAACAACGCTATTCCATACATCAGGGATTGACTCCCTCATATAAAAATAATCATGTGTTAATACATGAGTGCATGCGTTCTGGATAAAAATGAAACAGTAAGTAGCAGACAGCCAAGTGTAGCGTGTACTGACGTCTACGTGGGCCAGATTCTCCATTAATTTTTACTTTAAAAGAAGCGTCATCTTCCTCGTGCTGCAGGCATTGGTCAACCAACAATTGCCACTACAAACACTTAAGAAAGGCTGCCTCATATATTTTGTACTAGTACAATAGTTTGTGTGTTTCTAAAATCATCACCGCCGAGGAAAATCATCTAATATTCAGACTTTAACATTCCCTATGTTGCATGTACTTTAGAGTCCTTTGGGAAAGTAAATGGTAAAAGAGTTATCATTCCTTAGCCTTGTTGTGATTGTCATTAAGCTTTGATTGGCAGCCAATGAATCTATTCTATGTAACTTATGCATGTACAGTCAAAAAATATGGCCCTCTTGCTGGCACTAGAAAAGGATGTATCCATTGCAGCTCACTAAAAAAACTAATACTTATAATAGTGCTTCTTGCTTCTGCCATAACAGAATACTAGCTGGCACAACCACAAGTCACGGAGACCTCAAAGAAAACCTTATTAATCTTCAATTAATTTAAACAAAGCTTGTACGCAGCCCTCGATTAATTCAAGTAAGCAATAATGTAGTCTATGGCCCAGTATGTATTCCTCTCAGATTTGGTGTTCTCTAATCTATTTTGAGTGAAGGTCATGAATGAAATGTACACAACAATCTTTAGCAGTCAAGTACTCTAGTCAAGATAAGGCCAAAACCTACTCTATTGTGTTGTGTGTGTGTGTGTGTGTATTCTTTGGGATCCCGAGGAGGGCAAGGCTAATGGCACCACCTTGAACGTATGACTTCATATTTTGGTACTGAGTTGTTATGTCTCTATGAAGCTTGATATGATGGAATTGTCTCCAATCTATTTGTGAAAATAGCTGTAAAGCTTTGTCATTCTCTTTGTTGCACATATTTCTCGGTATATCTTACTGTGATTTGTGAGGTTCTCAAATTTTGAACTTCACATTCTAACGAAGGCATTTCACTAAGTATATTAGTGCTGGGATTTTTCGGATTTTCTACGTCAAAACTAGCCTTTACATCCTTAGGATTAATGTTGCCACGGGATGTTTTTCTATCGGTCCTGTGCCTACTTATGTGTCCAAAATATAAGGCTTCTATTCCCAAATAAGAGCCACTTTGCACTCTCTTTTGAATCAATCTAAGAAGTGTGTTGTTAACAAACTGTAATGTGTGTATGTTTTCTTTTGAATCAATCTAAGAAGCCCAATCAATGGATTGAATGTTTTAAATCAATGGATTGAATGTTTTCTGTAATGTGTGCACTCTCTTTTGAATCAATCTAAGAAGCATGTTGTTAACAAGCAACATGCTCCAAACTAATTTAACTAATATTTTGTATGTTTTCTTTTACAATGTAGATCACTTAGCAATGATTGAATGGATTATATTTTGACTAACACTGTACTGTAGTGTGTGTGTGTGTGTGTGTGAGAGAGAGAGAGAGAGAGAGAGAGAGAGAGAGAGAGAGAGAGAGAGAGAAA
>JAOYMV010027799.1:0-11212 GCA_025802375.1 Polystichum acrostichoides
GGAGGAGAGAGGAGAGAGGAGAGATGAGACATAGTACGTTAGAGAGAGAGAGAGAGACATGGCAGAGAGAGATAGAGAGAGAGAGATAATAAGCCTTTCAATTTGTAGTTTTTTCATTTGTAGATTTTTTTTTGAGATTCCAAAATTGCGAGGCATTTTTTTGATCTAGCCAATAAAATGTGGGGGCATCTAGGCAAATTTTAAAAGAAAACTGAGACCATGGTGAGTTACAACGTTAGAAATTAAAACCATTAGTGGTTTTGGATTTGGATTTTGACCGTCCAACCGTCCTGTATGAGTTTATAAAGGGAGTAGACCTATAAAGAGAGTTTTTTTCTAGAATGTAGACTTCAAGAGATTTCCCAATGATATATAGCATAATGGGAAAATTTCCCAAGTCAAAGAAAGTAAGCAAGCTAACCAAAAGTTAGTCAACTTTTACTATAGCATCTTAAAGGGCCCCCATAGACCTCAACCCTCCCCTAATTTAGTTGTTTGGGTTATGTGCAATCATAAGTACTATAAAATAACACCTATTCTTAACATAGTCACCCATATTATACATGCAAACAATCAAGCATATAATACATCTAATTTAATTAGTCATATATTACATCTGAATATCCTCAGGGGAATATGTTAGATTATCAACCTTATCCTTATGATGGCATGTGTGGGTTTTGGATTTTGGGTTATGGATTTGACGCTGTGTTTAAGAAATAATATAAAAAAAATTCTTTGAAGGTAATTTGACAGATTACCATACATTGTTAGGTTTTTTTTGTTCTTGTATTCTTCTTTTGCTATGTACTCTTTCATGTACTGTGCTTACACACCCCAAAAAATCATCTCAATAACACTCATGCACAAAAGCATTTCAGTCTTTCAAACACCTTCATATTATTCTAGCACTTCTTGCACCCTTCTTCCTCTTGTTGTTCATAGATTTTATATATTCTACTACTACTTAAAATCAATTTTAACTTGGACATTGCATGGCCCTTATGGATAGCAAAGCATGGTGGTTCTTTAGTACTCATACGGTAGATGTGTTGGGGGGAAAACAGTGAGGGAAAATAAGGTTCCAAGGTGCAACATGTAGGCTTGATTGGAGGGATATTTTGATGTTGTGTTTAGCTCAAGATTCAACTCACTTTGGCATCTTGTCAAGGGTCTTGACATTAGCTCTCAAAATTAAATTCTCAAAGAATGAAGATTGTGGGCCCCACACTTGAATAATGGACCTTGAAAAGCCTACAAAAATGCTTGATTATGAAGGTTTTTTTTTAATCATGATAATATGTTCTTTTTTATCTTTGTTTATGGTGTTCTTTGGCTTAGAGCCATACCTTCAAAATATTTCTAAGTGACTCCAAGTTTGGCTACAATGATAGGCTACAAAGCATGAAGAGGGGTTGGAAAAAGAGATTCAAAATGGAGTGTTTTTTGTGAAGTTTCTCCAAGATAACAAGGGGCATTTTTGTGCTTTCTTAAATAGCTTGGAGGAGTCTTTTTAATTCCTTAAGGAGATGTTTTTTTCATTGGCTTGGTGTTTTTTATTTGCGCCTCATGGTTGCCTATAAAAGCTCTCACAGAGGCTTCAAACATGGCCCAAATTATGCCCAAGTCATGGTGTAAAAAGTGGTCCTATGGCCCCTTAAATCAAGCTTAAAAATTTGTTTTCTTTTTAGATATTTTTCTTCAAGGAAAAGGTGGGATTTTTTAGCAGCTTTCCACGTGGCATTTGGAGGAGGATTTTTAATCCCACATGAGCAAATCAAGTTGCAGAGTTTTGGTCTTCATATATCAAAAGAGCCACCATTCTTATCGTATCATGTCAAAGAAAGAGAGACAGAGCTTGGGCTCGTTGGATATGGAGACCAATGTTTTACTTTTGGTGGAGGGGAAGAAGAGTATTATGATGGCGTTGTAAGAGGCCTTTACTCCCTTGTGACCATTGGAGCCATTGACTTTCTTGGTGTGCTTTCCCACTATGGATTGGACGGCCCCTTGGGCCTTATTTGCAAACAAAGGCCCTACTACAGGCCATTTCCCACCTTGTAGTCCTTACCAACCTCCCCATCCAAGGCCTCCTTCACACGGTTCTTCCCACACCTCAAAGGAAGCGGCCAAGCTTAAATTAAAAGGGCCTTTCACACATTATATGGGACCCATCATTTACACATAAAATAACATTAAAAATACATAAAAATGTACTACACATGCAATAAAAAGCCCCACATCACCATGTTTAAAAAAAATGATGTACACATGTAAGAGATGGAAGAGGAGTGAGGAACACTTGTGCAAGCATGGCTCCACAATGTGATGTACACATGTCTCTGGCATGCAATAGGAGATGCTACACTTGTCTACTCATGCACATGCACACTCTAGCATATTTTTAGCAAGAAGTTGAGAGCCAGGCCACATGTCCCCACATGCACAAGGAGCCTACATGAATGCCATTTGTCAAAATTCTGCACACATTTTCTATTTTTGCTCCACACACCCTTTAAGCACTATGAAAAGAGATGTACCCCCACATTTCCTTGTGTGTCTAGCACCATATTGTGTCATAAGGCTATCAAAAATTGTATTTACATTGAAGCTTTCACGAATATGAGTTCTTTGCAGACTATCTTGAGAGATTCTAGTGTTCTTTTCTTCTCTCTCTTGCTTGTATGAGGTAGTAGGATGAGTAATAGAGCTATTTCTTATTCTACTTCAATCTACAAGCTTTGGAGCAAGGTGTTATTGATGGAATTTGTGCTTGATGAGGCAATGATGAAGATGGTGATTCTTCTTTGAAATTGGTGGTGCTTATTTTCTTCTTGGTGGTGTGGAGGTTGTGCTAGCTTGGATACAAAGATACCATCTTCATGATAGTCTCTCTCTTTCTCTCTCCTATTGTTTACTTATTTGGCCTCTGAGCCTAATTATTAGGGTTTAACCTCTATGTACACTCATATCTATTGAATTAAAAGATATTGAGTTGTTGATGTGCCCAACCCCCTCTTCTGTGTCTTGGTGTGTGCATGTGTACAAGAGTATGTATTGGAGTGGATGAATGAGGGTGTATGCTTGAGTTTTTGGTGAGAGTGTGAATATTTTGGTTTCCAACGGTGTGCTGGTGGTGCCCCTATTTTCATTGTGTGTTTTTTTAAGCTACAAAGGGTAGATATATAGGTGCTTGTTGTTCTCCACAATCCCCCCCACAATTTATGGTACCCCCACTAAGGAGCATTCTACAAAGCTTCAATTGCAAAAGAGACTATGGGTTTTGCGTACCCCAGGTGGTTTGTTGAAGATGTCACAACCTTTCTGGAGTGCATGGAGGTTGCATGCATTATCAACCACATCATAGATCCAATGTAGGTTTTGCGGCTCATGAAAATTTTGTTGAAGGGTGATGCATGAGCTTGGTTTAAACACTTTGAAGAATAAGCGACAGTAGAAGAGACGCCCATGGTGATCACAATCAATGAGGTGAAGCAAGCTGATGAATAAATTCCAGCGGATGGAGGATCTAGATAAGATCTAGAATGCCATTCAAGATCTAGTTCAAGGCAAGCAGAGGTCATGGAAAACTATTTGAAGAAGGTCTCACTTATGTGCAAACATATGCTTTAGCACCAGAACAGCCACCACCGACCATGATGAAGAAGGATTGTTTGGTAGCAGGATTGTAAAGCAATCTCTTTGGTGGAAAGTAGAATTGAGGAAACCAAAAACATTTGACAAATCATTGGACACATCAAACGAAAAAGAATGGAAGGCTAAATGAATGATCCAGTAGGGATGGGGATGTCGATCATGTGGCCAAAATTGAGGAGATGGGAGATGGTTCCTACTATGGTTTGAAAGGTGATTCCACCAATGGATTCACAAATTGTGTATACAACTTCTCAAGTGGATCACAGAGGGCCAATTGTTGGTGGGGAGGTGGATGAGATGCTACGAGATATGACGCAGATTGTGGACCTCATGAAGAATATTAGCATAAATCTTATGAACCACTTGAGAGGAAGAGGTCGTGGATGAGGATCCTATGGTAATAGTGGCAATCGAGGAACAAACATTGGCAATGGTTGAGGATACTATATATATGGAGGGAAGAGACTTCACACTTGTTTCAAATGCGGGGAATTGGGCCCCTATAGCGCCAAATGCGATATATAGACCTCCAAGAGCGGGGGCTGATATGTTTCCATTTCCATCTCAATTACCAAATAGATCTACCAATTATGCAGTGGAAACTAAAGAATAATCAGGGCATAACCAAACACCAGTGAATGATAAAGGGAAAGGTAAGATGGTAAATGTTGTTGCTGTGGAAAAATCTAAAGAAGAGGATGCAGATGTGATGTCGCTTGGGAAAAGAACCATGGATGAAAGAGAAGGAGGAGATGCTCATGGGACCAATAAGAAGAAGGGAAAAACTTGAAAGGAAGGTGATGATGTAAAGGTGGAGAAGAAGACAGCTCCGCGAAGGCTCTTTCACGTCTCTGATTTCCCACTGGGGGGTGGGCAGTCAAGTTATAGTTTGAAGGACGATTTCATGGGAAGAATGGTGGACGATTCAATTTCCAAATTTGTTTATCACATTGTATGAAGAAATAATGGAATTTCATGGTGAAGACTTGAAAATCAAACTATGTGAAGGCTCTTCACCAAAGAGGCAGAAGCTGCAAAGGATGGGGAGAGAACAAATGCAAGGCTTTGAAGTAAGAGGTAAATAAGCTTCACAAAGCCAGTTTCATAGTACTCGTGGATACTACAAAGTGGGTAAGCCCCATGGTGGTTACACCAAGGAAAGATGGACGTTCTTGGGGATACCTGTAGATTTCAAACCCCTCGATGCAACAACTCAAAAGGACCCTTATCCTTTGCCATTTATCGACAAAATTTTGGATGTAGTGAATAAGATTCTTAAAGCCGGTTTCATAGTACTCATGGATACTACGGAGTGGGTGAGCCCCATGGTGGTTACACCAAAGAAGGACAAACGCTGTCGGATATGTGTAGATTTCAAACCCCTCAATAGAGCAATTCAAAAGGACCCTTATCCTTTGCTATTTATCGACAAAATTTTGGATGCAGTGGTGGGCTATGAAAGGTATAGTGTATGCGATGGATTTTCTGGCTATTTTCTATTGAAAATGGCTCCTTAATATCAAAAGAAGACTACATTCATCACGCCTTGGGTATGCTTTTGCTACAAAGTTCTTTCCTTTGGTCTTAGCAATGGCCGCAACCTACTATCAAAAAAGAGCCAGGTGGGTACTTACTCCTTTACTTGGAAAGTTTGTAAAGGATTTTATTGATTATTTTGTCATCTATAGTATGAGATCCAATCATTGCAACAAGCTCAAGGAGGTCTTGCAAAGATACGACGAATGTGGCGGCCAACTCAACCCTAAAAAGTGTCATCTTGCTCAACCCACAATGAAAGCTTCTTGGTCACATGGTCTTGTAGAATGGTATCAAAGTGGATCGAGAGAAGGTAGAAGCACCCATGATTTTTCCATCGCCAAAAGACACAAAGGAACTTTTCATGTTCGTGAATAAGGTGAAGTATATGGCTAGGTTTATTTGTGGCTCAAGATTCAAGAACTAGCCGGACGTGACAGGTGTTGGTTAGAAACCTTGCGTGCCCGTGAGAACCCGCCCCCACTCTGAATAATCGTGAAAATAAGAAGCGGGACCCACAAGGCTGCCTAACGGCCAAAGAAGTACTTGCTAGGTAGGCATAGTTGCGCCACTCAAGGGAGACTAAGAGCCACCCCAAGAGGGGCATGCAGAGGGACCTAACACAAGTAGAGAGCAGGTTAGGGAGGAGAGGAACTGCTATATGATAGTAGGTGTTAGTCTCACTGTCTAAACCCTGATTTATCAGGCACATGTATTTGAGGGTTGGCCATAAATTTGTTATTAAGCCACCTTGTAACACCTGCTATTGTAAGCCTTCTTGATTAATGCAAGAGAAATGTTCCTGTCTTATTACTTTCTTTTGTGGGTTGTCCTTGATAAGTCTTGTCTTGTGCCATGTGTTGATGAGAGAGAGAGCAAGAGAGAGAGAGAGAGAGAGAGAGAGAGAGAGTTGAGAGAGTGTGATAACTAATTGTCATTAGTTGCCCCCTTTTGGTTGGACACCCTGACCTAGGAAACAAGGGTATTGCCTCCATCATTCTTTGAGAGTTTTGGTAGGTTTTATCCTTGCTTTGTAAGCTTACAAGTTCCAGGGATTACGGTGATGTGAATGATAACACACGAACATGTTATTAACTCTTGGTAATCACTCAAAATTTTATGTTCATAACTATAGTGATCACGTTCCCTTTATGATTACTTGATTGCATATGCATCCCTTAGATGAATATGCATTTCTATCTATCTTTTAATATGCCACACATTAAATGTAGAGGTACAAAATTCAATAGACCATGAAGCATACGTTTTTTTAAACAAACTCAAAAAATAATGCAGAGTGAGACACGTTACATCCACGTTATTGACCAAGTGTGTCACCCATAAAACAATTATCTAGGCTACGTTACCGACCTAGTGTTATACATACACGTTAAAATAAATGTATGACACCATCTAGTCACGTTACCAACCAGGTGCAATACTATGCAAACAAAAAAGTGCATCTAAAAATTGACACTATATAGCCGCGTTACCGACCAAGTGTCAACTGAATCTAAGGCTATAACACAACATGTAAGGAAATTTTTTGGCCGGGTTATCGACCAAATTCCCATACTATTGAACAAGGGGAAGAGAAGGTGACAACATGAAAGTGATACTCTTTTGTTGTGTTACCAAATGAGTACCAAAATGGCATGCCATTACTTACCAAGGGCCACTCACCTGCCACGTTACCGGTGGAGTGCCCAAAGGTAAGCACCATGTGATCAACACATGGCCTTACACACAGAAACCACACTGATCATAGCAGGCACCGACATGCATTTGCCGCATAATACAAGTATGCATGGGTGCCTACACGACCACACACCCACCCTCTCTCTCTCTCTCTCTCTGTCTCTCTCTCTCTCTCTCTCTCTCTCTCTCTCTCTCTCTCTCTCTCTCTTAACCTGCACTTCGCTTTCTCTCTCGGCTTGCTGCCATCATGAAAATTGAATTCCCAAAGGGGCACCTAGGGGCCATATATATATAAAATATACCCCGCTGGGGTACATGACGACCCTGGTAGGCCCCATTGGGATTTGAAGATCCTTGACGGGCCCCGCCAGGGATATCAAAACCCCAGCGGGGTTTTTGTGGGTTATCAGGTCACCTAAATTGGCTCAAATCTTCACATGTGAAGAGAGGAACAATGAACAAGTTGGTCACGTTAGTTATTACCACAAAAATGATAGTGATCACATTAATATACAATCCCTACTTAACAGAGCGTCTAGCATCTTCATCTGCTTCTCCACAAGGACAGATCTTGCTTGTTTCTTCTTGTCTTCCCCCTTATCCTTTTTGTTTTATTTGGAAGTATCCATTGGTGTTTCCTTGGGCTATTGGTCTCCTTTTGTAGGCCGTGTTTGTTCATTTTGTTTCTTTTTGTTTGTACCTCTGCAAGCTTGTCTAGCTTTCTGGCTATTTTGGTTGCTTCTTTGAATATCTCTAGGTGTTTTGTTTAAGGCTTCTTTCTCTTCTTCTCTAACCTTGGCTTGGGCTCTTGCTATGACTTGCAAGGGGAAAAATTGTTCTATTTCTAACAAATTTGGTGTGTTAGGCAAAGCTACTACCTTGATCTAATTTAGGGTAGCTTTGCCCTTAGCACCTGGATTTAATGGTCAGTCTTGTATTATGTGCTTAATGCCGCACTCAACGCAAAATCTACTCAAGGGTGGCCACATTGGTTTGTTATCCCTCGGCTCTCGGCAATCTCTTATCCAATGGTATCCTTCACATTTGTAGCATGGGCCTTGCCTCGTTGCTTTGTATAGCTTTCATCCTTGTCCTAGCCTCATTCCCCCATTGGCTCTGACCCACAACATATTATGATCCATTTGGAATTGGCCTTCTGGCACTATTGTTGGTGCGCTTGGTGGAAACATTGCAGGCTGCATTGTTCCTAGATTTGACTCCGCATCTTCCTCATAATAGGGACTGACAGGAAATAAAGCTGTCATACATTACGTCCTTTGGTTGCATATATCTCACAGATGCAGTCCCTGGTAAGGGTGGTTGATTTCCAAACATTTGTTGCGCTCTTTCTCCTCCTTGTGAAACAAAGTTTTGGTTGCCCATCTTTTGGTACGACTGCTTAGGTGGGTGCTCTGCAAGATGTTGTGTTATTGCTTGCTTGCTTAAGTGTCTCATGTGATATTAGAAATCTTGTGTCTCATGTTTTGTCGATTTTTGCTCAAAATAACACCATTTAATAGCTCATGGTATCCCAATATTTTGAGCATTAGATTTGGGTAGGTATTGCAAAGTGGGATGATTCCCTCCACAAATTCCACACACTTAGGATCCTGTGAACCTAGGTGGCTCCAAAGGTCTCTGAGGTGGTCAAACAATTTGGTTATTTTCTTCATGACCATCTCTGCTATCACTTTTGCATCCACATGATGAATTTTTTCACTTTCATTTCTGCTCTTTATGTTAGTTACCTCTGATCTTGTGCTGGCATAGACATTGCCAAAATTTTTACAATTATCGTCAAAATATCTCGCATCTTTAATGCAGGTGTTTAACATTGTGTGCTTCTTTCTATATAGGTAAGCATGTATAGATTTGTTTTACAACCCTTCTAGAAATATTGATACCACCCTGTTCTGGCTTGGCATTTCTCCCTCTAGACATCTCGAGATGTATTGTCTCAGACGATTAGTGCAATCTCTTACAGACTTGTTTTCCTTTTGGTTGAAGCCATAGATCAAAGAAACCACATTATGTTTGATTCCCATCTTCAAAAAGGCTGCTATGAAATCTTTCTCTAGTGCATTGAAGTCTTTAAAAGCACTAGGCTCTAGGGTTTGAAACCAAAAGAAGGCTTTGCCTTCCAAGGTCAAACAAAATCCATCAACAAGGGTGTGTAAATGAGAGATATGCTCCGCTCTTGCTACCTATCTGAACGTAGCCAAATGATCATATGGATCAATTGACTCGCTATATTGGTTAACCCACTTTTGAAATTGAGATCGTCTCACTTTCGTTGACAAATCATGAAAGGGGTTTGCCAGTTGGGAACCCTCTCAACCTTTCTAGGGTTGGAAATGTTGGTGGGCATGGTGTTTTACCCCCCCTCGGGTCAACCCCTCGGGTCAAATCATCACTCATTCCATGTCCGTCCATGTGTCCTGAACCGGTTGGTATCGGTAACATAGGCATGTGTGTCCCCATAGAACCACCAAATCTTACTGATCTAGGCATCTCGTGTTCATCCTAAAATGGTCCACATAGATCTAGGCATAGGAGGGTCAACATTTGACGTTCTTGCACCTCCTTTTCATAACAGCGTGACGAGGGGGGGGGGGGGGGGCACGTTGAGATATGTAAGATAGCATGTGCAATTAGAATAAGGGATTTATAATTAGGTAGACTTACAGAAAAATGTACATACATAAGGTATTTTTTACTTCAAAAAGTGAAAATCTTCATACGTAAGGGCCAATTTTTTTACAAGAAGTCACACATAAGGGGTATATATATTGCTTGAAAATTTATAGATAAGGGATTATTTAAATATCTCTTGTTTGCACATGTTATATGCAATTTATAATTTTATACACAATGGCCCCCCCGAGGACTGGCATCCCTCGATAGGTATCACCTCTAATTTCTTCTTCAAGCATTAACGACCACTCTTGTCCGAACTTATCTAGGAAGTTTAATGGCATCCCCTTGATCAAAGGGACTTCCTGTCTAAAGACATAGAGGATTTTTGCATCACTCAAGCTATAGAAAGGATTTTCTTGTGCACAATAAAATTTCGTGTCTGAATCCGTTTTTTTGTACAAACCATTTAGAGGATCGTCAATCAGAACTCGATGTACCCCAACCAAATTAATAAGTTTAACATTCTCCATAGTAGGCATTGATGGTATCTCATTCTTGAAGTGACCTTCTCCTTCTATGAATTTGATTAAAACATCTACAATTACTAGGTCTTCCACTACTAGGTACACAACTCCACCTTTCCCCATGTAGCAATCTCCTTGGTAGCTCACAAACGGTGCCTCCTCAAATCTCAAGATGCGGTCCTAAATTTTAATTAAGTACCAATTCTTGGGATCCATGTATATCTTTGCTGGAATGGTAGACGATTTTGATATTATAGTCTAGTTTTGTGTTTGGAGCTTCGCCTCTCCCTAATGGTAGGAACTCATACTTTAGTCAAATTGTGTGTCGTACACTACATCCTTTGCTACGAGTGGTTGTTGTGTTCTACTACAACCTAGCTATGCTCTCTTGCGTGGATGCTCTACTTCTTACGTACAATATGCTATGGTTTTTTGACCTATATAATGCTCTTGACCTAAGGTGCATAGAGCTTTTAAGAAAGACAGTAAGTTAGACCACACCTTGCACCTTACGAACAAGTATAATCTTTGGACCTATATAATGCTATGGACCTAAGGTGCATAGAGCTTTTAATCAAGACAGTAAGTTAGACCACACCTTGGAGAGGGTACTTTTCAAGGTGCATACAAGACATATATAATCTCAAAGTGCACATGCATCAAGTAGAAGGTAGTTGGCTAGAAATCACAAATTTTCACCAGTTGAGGTTTTTCTCAATTGACTTCACTAATCAGTGAAACTGATCATAACAAGCAATACAAGCACTTTTTGGCAGATTTCAAATAGTATAACTTGCAATTGAGGGGTCAAATGGAATCCAATTGCAATGAAATTTGAAGGGGAACCTATCTAGAGCATATACAATACACACAAATCCTCAATGTGCAGATTTGGTCTTGTTTAGGCGCTTGGCCAAAAATCACAATTTTTGGATTTTGGAGTTGTGGGTGATCTCGTTGTTCCTTAGGTCCTGTTCATCATGTCGACAAGTCCCCTTGTGAAATGAGCACTTTTCTCTCCCTCAAAATGATGTTTTTTGATGATATTCAATAGTTTTTGTGCTGCTTTCAGTGATTAAGGGATGCAAACATGAATCAAACTTGATAGAGTTGCTTCTAATGAGTTATACACACATGCAAGAACCTCAAGTAATCAATCA
>JAOYMV010028910.1:0-11159 GCA_025802375.1 Polystichum acrostichoides
GCCATCTTTCAATTCATCCATAATGGGATATACCCTCTTGGGTGCTTGTTGCCGAACATGGGCGGATGTCAAAGCGAGGAGATGGGCCTTTGTAGCAGGCAGGCAGGCAAGCTAGAAAAAAACAATAGCCAATTGATGTTCTCATAATGCGGGTGCCAAACGATGCAGTGGAAACCACCCATATACAAGCAAGTGATTTGAGGGATTTGATCAAATTAAAATCTAAGCAAAGGAAAGAAAGGAAGGTAGCCTCAAGGCTAAAGAGCACGGGATAGCGGGCAAGCCAAAGCCAGGGGATCGATGGTGGGGAACTGAGAGCTGGAAGATCGAGAGGATCTGGGCCGTGGATCGGGCCGAAAGTAAACTCGGACGCAATTTGTAAACTCGGCCCATTTTTATGACATGGCGGCCAGCGTGGCGGTCCAGCGTGGCATGAATAAGGGGAGGGGAGAGGGGTGACGTGGAGCCGGGATGACGTGGGGGAGGAGGAGGGACAACATTTCAAATTAAAAAAAGTCGTACGTTGCATGCAAGGGGGTTGCTCAGGCTCTCAGGTGGCGACTCACCATGGCTATGGCCTCCACTTCTCAGGCAACACAGCTTGCTCTTCCAGATTTAAACCAGGTACACACACACACACACACACACACACACACACAGAGCTTCCTCTTATATGCTGGAAATCAACAGCCATGTTTGTCTTTTTCAGGCTCCCTAAGATATCTTTGCATTGAAGCACACACACACACACACACACACACACACACACACACAGCTTCCCTCCTCTTATATGCTGGAAATCAACAGCCCAGTCTGTCTTTTTCAGGCTCCCTAAGATGTCTTTGCATTGAAGCACACACACACACACACACACACACATACACTTTTGCCTATGCTGGAAAGCATTGAAGCGCGTGCGCACACACAGGCACACACACTCCCTAAGAGGTCTTTCCATTGAAGCACACACACACACACACCAAGTACACACACTCTCTATCTCTCTCGCTTTCGGCTATGATGGAAATCAACAACAGGCTCTCTCTCTCTCCCCCTCTCTCTCTTGAAAGAGGTGTTTGCATTGAAGCGGAAACAACTTGATCTTTTGTCGCGAAGTGACTTCACAATGCAATGACAGGTTTATTGGAATGACACAAATGAATGGCAGGCTGATTGGAATGCAATGAATGACACAAATGAATGGCAGGCTGATTGGAATGCATCAAATGAGTCTGATTGGAATGCATACAATGACACAAATGAATACACATTGGATGAGTATTTAGATAGTGCAACAAGCAGTGACATTGCATCAAGTGACGATGTAGACGTATGTGAGCTCTTCGAAGATGAAAATGAAAGTGTTTGTCCAAGTATGCCTAGTCTTGGTTCATGGGGTGCATTGGATCCATTTACATATACATCAAGCACTTTTTTCTCTTTCGATGAGAAGACCTCCTCCTTAATGGAGAAAGATCTTAGAGGGGCTCTCACAGTGACGCTTCCAACATTGAAAGCACATGATGCAAGAGGCTTGTTAGATCTGAAGAGGTGGAAAAGAATGAAAGAAGCGCTTTGTTTCAGCCCGCTTCACTTGTGCCTATGTTTGAAATCAACAAGCTTGAAGATAGCATACATTGAAGATTGGGAGCGTATTGTCATGGCAGCCCATTGTCCTCTCGAGCATGATGTTCATCAAGTTGTAAGTGCTGTTATCAATGCAATAAAAGCTGAATGGTGCACTGACAAGAGGAAGCATGGAATTCCTCTCGACTATGTGAAAGATCGGATTATTGCTTGTGGCTGCTCGCTTATGGAGGTCCAGGAACGTACTCCTAGCAGCAAAAAGACCATGGTTCCGACAACAACAATTGTCACAACTAAGTCTCAAATACATCAAGAGCTGACAAACATCATGATGAAGCACCAAACAAGGCTAGTATTACTTCGATCTACAAAGAAGCATGGGCCATCCAAGTGGGTGCAAGAGTACATGTGCCATCGAGGAGGGAGTATTGCTCGAAGAGGTGCTGACAAGCGACGATTGCGAAGGTCCAAGAGGTGTGGATGTCCCTTTAGGGTGGTCTTGCAGCACTCTCATGACACAGAAAAGGTTACTATGCTGGTTCATGATGTTCACAAGGGACATATACCAGGCTCACGTGCTGACCTCTATTACTTACCCGTGCACCCATATGTGATTGCTTGTTGCATGGATGACTTGTTCGACGTAGGGACATGTCGTCATGTGGCAAAAATGTCTACGTCAAAAGAAAGCTTTCACATGCAGAATGTCTTGCCATTGGATCGTGTAATCTTTCGCTTCTTCATGATACCTAAAGAGGTGAAAATGATGTCTCATCAAATACGCACACAAGGTAATCTGCTTTACCAACAATCCTTCTTATAACTATTGGTTTTTTTATACTTCTGAACCAGCTCTCTCCATTCGAGGCTCTCCATTCTTGCAGGAAGATGTACAGACAATGATTGGGCTGCGATGTTTGCAGAGGCTCTCCGTTTGCAGGAGCAGAAAAAGGTAGCTTGAATGTTTGAAGTCCCAATACTTGTCCCTATTGCTGCCTCTTTATGCATCATGGTTTCTTTGCAGGTTCTTTATGTTCAGCCTTACAACCCCCAAGCCTCTGATGAAAGTAAACGACCGTTTGTCCTCATCATTCAAGATGAGTGGATGCTCAGTATTGCTCTTCGTTTCTCACGCAACAACTCTTGGGCTGTAGATAGCACCTTCAAGACAAATGTCTTTGGTTTGCCCCTATATGCTGCAGTTTTGCCCAACCAAAATGGCATGGGTATTCCAATATGGCTCATGTTGTGCACTAATGATATCGGCACTAACCAAGAAAGTGTAGCCCTAGAGTTGACCTTTAAGATGATCTTTGCAAGGTTGCATGGAATTCGTCCAGTGGCTATTATCATCGACAAAAGCCAGCAGGAGTTGGAAGCCATCAAGAAGGTCATTGATGTAGACCCATATTGTTGGAGTCAAGATCAAGAAGGGAGAACGCACCAAATTGCATGCCATGTATTGCTGTGTTGGTTTCATGTGAAGAAGGCATGGGTAGAGAACCTCCTACCGCAAGTAAGTGCCCTTTTTAAAGGTGGCTCCGTTCTCTTGTCTCTATCATTATGAGTGTGGTATGTATATTCATTGGCTTTTGGTTGCTTAGGTTCCAAAAGAGAAGAGAGATGATGTGTATACTGCCTTGTCAAATCTAATGCAAATACCAACTGAGGAGGCATTTGAAGAGAGATATCAAGAGTTGCTGGAGAGATATTCAGCGCATGTCAATGTTCGACGATACATCTCCAATGGTTGGTGTGCCACCACATGTATGTGGCGGAGAAGGTGGCCAAAGTTTGGGCGTCTATTTTCACACGGGAATGTGGATACAACAAACTTGGTCGAGAGGCTCTGGCAATACATCAAGTATACTCTTCTTGATGCAAAGATAAATAGATCAATTTTGGTTCTTTTACATAATATTGCAGGGGATTCTCTTACTGGCACTTACATCGGAGGAACGCTACTCGAGTTCTTTAAGCAAAAACAAGAAATAGGTCTTTCTTTCTCTTGTGGCTTCTCTCTCGTTTGTTGCTTGACACTCCTGACGAAAACTTATTCTGATATTATGCATCTTTACATACATTTCAGCTGATTCTCAGCGTTTTAGTGCTCAAGGATCAAGTAAGAGTCATACGTCCAGGCTAGCAGCAGGTGAAAATATTCTTAGAAGATTTGAGGCGGATTCATCTACTCTTCAAGTGATTAACGAGTCCAGTTTGCTGTTCAAAATCTTGAGTATGTCTTCATCTTTGAAATGGTATCATGTCAGTGTTCAGTCCAACTATTGTGACTGTCCAAGCTGGGGATCTGAGTGTAAGCATCTTTATGGAATCCGGCTAATAATTCAGCAGCATTTTCCACATCTACATGCCATTTTCCCCATCCTTGATAGTGTTCATTCTCTAAGTCAAGTGGACGAGGACATTGATGTTGGGCCGAGCGAACAGGAAATGCCAGAAAACATGGAGAGTGGTGAGTGCAAGGTGGTCAACATCAATGAGCAGATAGCTTGTTGCATTGAAGACATTAAAAGGGTTATAGAGGGATGTGACACCAAGCTCAAAGAAGTAATACTCCAGCAATTGATCATATCAAAGAATACTATCTCAGCTTTGATTATCCCAAAGGAGATTGATTTGCCAATGAGGGGATCCATCAAACAAATCCAAGCTCATGTTACGCTTACTCGACTTGGTCACGGGAGGCCGCATGAAGTAGCTACAATTGCATGTGATGGGGAGATAGCCTCCTTGCCTCCAGCAAAACGTGCTTGTATGACAGGGGTGTTGAGACGTAAGCATCAACGTGGCAGGAGTCGGGTGCGGTTTGACAAGAAACCTCGGATATTTTGTCACCATTGCTGTAGTAAAACTCTCCTAGTTGACCCTATACAAAGTCACTCGTGCCATACATGCCACGCGCTCCTTCCTCTTTCAAGTAGACATGCCCCAGTTGGTTCGGAGGCCCCTCTCATTAACCGAGTAGTTAACCTCTACAACAACCTTTGTACTGAGAAAGGAATACTCGTATCATGTATGTATGGGTCACTTGAAGATGAGGAGAGGCGCTTCACTATGCGTTTATGTGATGGTTCACTACTTGAGAAGGTCCTTGCATCCCAACAAAGGATAATACTTGTATATTAATAATACAATTGTATATAGTTTGAACATTATATCCTTTTGGAGCTCTTTGAACACTACGATTATTATGTTGGTAATATATTGTCTCCTTATTAAGACGGTCTTGCGTAAGCGAGTATCATGCATATGTATTCTCATTTTTCAACATATGCATATGCATGAACTGAACATTTTTCAGCACTTTTACTGGATGTTTTTTTTTTCTACCTCTTCTGTTATAAATGATTGTGATGGTACAAGCTGAGAGTCTTAATTTTTGAAAAATAATCAATTCATTTCTGGGAGTTGCCCGAGGGGATAGGTAATTTGTAGTCCTTGGGCAGGATTGACTTAACCCGCAATTCCTTGACAGGTTCCATTCCCGGCTCCATCGGCATGCTACAAAACCTCACATCCTTGTTGGTCCCAACAATAAGCTCCATTGGCTTGCTTTCAATCACCTTATAGGGCTAGTTCTAGGGGAGCTCTCAAGCTTGGAGTTGGTTACTTCTTTTTCAGTACAAGGAAAATAATGAATTCAAAGGGATCATCCCAAAGGAGCTTGGGAAGTGTTCGCAATTGGCGACCCTCGATCTTAGTTGTAAGAGGCTTTATGGGAAAATCCAACCAGAGGTTGGAAACCTTGCTAATGTAGACTGGGCGCATTCCGAGAGAAATATGTTCCTTTGCATCCAAAGTCTACAACATCCCCGATTCATCATTTTTACAGCACTATGGTTTGTTTGATTTCTCTTGGAATAATTGCTGGTGCGGATTCATCTACCAAGAATATATACAAGCAACCTCAAGCATGTGTACTTGCTACATTGTATGCATGTGTGTGTATATGCATGCATATGTATTGCTACAACGCAACTTCTGAGCATCACACAAGCATCCCATTACCCCTGATAGAGAGGCTGAAAGTTTTGCTTTGCATGCGACAAGCACAAGAGGTTCCAAGTCATACAACATTGAACATGTAAATAATCACAACAGCATTTTCTTCCCAAAGTTATCGCTGCAGCTCAACTTCTGAGCATCACACTCCCATCTATTACCGCCGACAAAGGCTAAAAGTTTTGCTTCGCATGCGATAAGCACAAGAGATTCCATGTCATACAACATTGAACAACTTGTTGACTACATGCATAAACATAGGAGAGGTTGATCTGGCTGCACATGTGGTGCTTTGTTGAAGCGGAAAGGTGAAGGTTGAAACCTGGCAGTTTTGCTTGGCATGCTGTGCTTAAGCTTAGGCTAAGAGATGCGATTAATGCTACATTGCAAGAAGTGGCAACCCAAAATAAACTAGCAGACAGTATGTCATATGCCATTGCAATTCTGATGTGTACCGTAAGCTCTATTTGTCTTCACAAAAACCCTCAGCTAAACCAAAAAATCACTACTTTTACGTGTGAAAAGACCATTGCAATTCTGATGCATTTCAGATGGAGACAAAAACCGCTTAGACCATGGAATCAGCTCAAACTTGGAGCTCTCTTGGAAGCTTTAGAATCCACTACTGCAGAGTCAGCAGCAAATTCCTCGAAGAGATCGAGAAGATCTGTTGCGCGCACTACCCATATAAAAGAGAACAGAGTGATGACGATGTTGAAGAAGCAGCAACTGTCCAACCACAGTTGCAAACGAACATCATTTTGACAACAAAGACTATCTCACAGACTACCAAAAAAGAAGGTATGTACCCAGACATATAAACTGTTCATATATTGATCTTGCGTGTTGAGTTAAATGAAGAAAGGAAGTTCAAGACATCAACCAAATTTTGGCAGTGTATACTAACTAAAGTGAAAAAAATTCAGAATAGCTCCAATGGAAAGCATTTTTGTCTTCATAAAAAGAGAAAAATTCTTTTAAAACTGAACACATGGTCTAAGAATAGCTCCAATGAAAAGGATTTTAAAACTGAATCAAATTTAACTTGCAAGAACATGTTGATAAGGCATCCGGAACAAAATGTATTTAGCATATAACATCATGAGAAGCCCAAAAATTTCATGTATTTCATGCCTTGGCTGATACAAAATATATTACATGTCTTGGCTGATACAAAATTTCATGTATTTCATGTCTTGGCTGATACAAAATATCCTTGGATGCCAAAAACCATAAACATTCTAAGAAGCCATGACAAGCCAAAAAATAGCATCTGCTTCATGTCTTCACGGATACAATAAAAATCCTTAGATGCCAAAACTCAAACTACATAAGATGATCTAAAATATCCTAGGCTTAAAACGTGTTCTTTGCCGCTCCAAGATGATCCAAAAATGCAGGGAACCATATTCCTATACTTGTGCCAAACAATGCATGCACCAATCATGTAACTCCACCCTCAATCGAGAGACATCTTCATGTGCGAACCAAGTTTTTGTCAACTGCACATGCGAATAAAAGATTTACTCAAGATATGATCCATAATTGGCACATAGCACAAAATGATGTGAAAAGTAGAAACATACCCAATTCTTTCCTGGGCGATCCTGCAATCCTCCAATGACTAGAAATCGTACGAAGGCCATAACATAGAATCCGCAATCTAACCCATTAGGTTGTTGGGGCACTTCGATGATCCTAAACTCCAATTCTGAGTCCGGTTCCTTCAAGGCATGTTGAACAACGGCATCATCGATAATATGCGCTAGGCTATCAAGAGCCCTGCAAAAATATATAACCGAGTAATGAGAACAACAAGAATATTAAACATGTTTGAATGTCATGAATATCAAGATGTGTACGTGTGCATGTCGTCCAAACATTCGAACGGGTCCGTCAGCCCCAAGGAATCAAAGTACAGCAAATAGTGCTTCTTTCCAGGCAAGCGAAGAAGCTTTCTTCCTTTGTTTATGTACAAAACAAATAGAGACCAATGCCCTCTATGACATACAAGCTGCGTGTTAGAAAAGGAACAAGGAGATAGACACAACTTGTTGATGTAGACATGACTTGTCATGGTGGAATAATCACATACCTGCATATCACAGGCCAAAAAGAGAAAACGAGCTCTGACGTATCAATTCCACATAAATGGTGTGAAAGAAAGCTGGGCATCAAGCGAGGACCTAGTGAATACCACATGGCGTCAACAAAGAGAACCTTCTGTAGAATTGAAGGAGGTAACATGTTCTCCATCCATCTGGAAGCAAAAAAACCCATTTGTCAACCTACAATCTACATCAAAGCATGCCATGAATTCAAAGTAACTCCACAACTAAACTTACTGCCCAAACAAATTCAACGTCCTTGTTTCAGCTTTTGCCACCAATATGCCTTCCACTAAAGCTCGGTCTATGGCAACAGACATTTTGAATCGTGGGGAGGAAAATCGAATGTCTGCATTTTGCCCAAGCCTAGTACAAGGGAACCATGTTTGAATAGACAAATTAGAAACATATATAAACTTTGTTTATGGCTGAATTTTGTATTTTAGTTACCTGGCAACCGCAATGTTTGATCGTGTTAGCAACACCTTCCCTCCCCCCTCCTCAGCAACAATCACTTTTCCACTAGATATATCAAACCTAAGGACAAGTTGGTTGTGCGAGCTCGATGCAGGCGGTGAAGGTGAGTCCAGATTTACCACTTCATTTGTGACCTTGTATGCCTTTGAACACCTCCGAATTGGTAGCTTTCTTCTTGGTGGATTTTTTAACTCCAACTCCTGCACGATCACATGCAACAGCTTCAAAATGTGGACTAAAATTTCAGCCATGTCAACCTTGCTGCTGATAAAATTTCAGCATGTAACATGACAAAATGCTCATAAAATTTCAGCCATCATAAAATTTCAGCCATGTCACATAAAAGCTGACCTCTTTTGGTATGCTTAAGGACATGCTCGCAAACTTCCTTAATGTCTCGACAGCTTGCACGTCCTGCTCCTCTAGTGTTTCAAATTCATTATTGAATGAATTGTGTAGAACCTCAGACTCTAGGCTTGGTTCTTCTCCACCCTTCGAATCGTGGCTTTCCTCTTGCGTATCCTTCGTGGAATCCCCCTTCTCGTTTTGCCCATCATCTTTACCTCTTTCTTCGTTGATATCGGCCATCACTACATTCATCCATGGAGGGAGTGTCTTAACTCGTCTCTGCATAGAAAGAAAACCAAAACACACTTGGGAATTAAAAGCCATTAAACCATGCCTACAAATAATAAACCATGCTTGCACATAGCAAACTATGCTTGCATATAACAAACCCGTCCTACTTATAGTAAACTAGACTTACATATAGTAAACTACATTATGTGTGTGTGTGTGTGTGTGTGTGTGCACGCGCACACATATGTGCATGTGTGTGTAAGCATACGTACATGTATGTATGCATATATTTGTGTGTGTCTATGCATACATGCATGTGTGTGTATGCATATATCTATGTGTGTGTGCATGCATATATCTCCAGAGCCCTTCTCATCTCCGGTATTTCCTTGCACCTCACTAAATCCCAGCTTGATTATTCATGTTTTAGATAAGGTAGAGACTAAGTGAGCTTTCCAAAAAACGAGTGTAGTGCAAGAATATTTTATATATCCAAGCACAAAATTAAGACCAAACCTGCATGCATATAGTAAACAAAATTGATGAATAATAACCATGTTCAAGAAAAAGTAACCACCAATCAAGCTCTAGTTAACTCACAACCAAGCAAGCTGCATTTAACATGTATGTCTATGCACAATGACAAGCCAGAGCTCTAATGGGTACTATCAACAAGAGTAGCATGCTAAAGTCTTGCCCGCCCTTTTAATGTATCTAATTTTAACCCTCCTCTTCAACCAAGTATACCCAACCTACATGTAGTAAACTATACCTACATATAGTAAACTAGGCATACATGTAGTAAACCCGACCTACTTATAGTAAACTAGACCTGCATATAGTAAACTACATGTGTCTGTGTGTGTGTGAGAGAGAGAGAGAGGGACCGCTAAGATTACATGTCTTGTGTAGTGTAGTGAGAAGGCATGGGAGATGTGAATGTGTGGAGATGGGCCTTTCAACAGGCAGTAGAACTGGATAAAGCACGTATGAGTACTATTAGCAAGAGTGGCATGCTTGGCATGCTAAAGTCTTTGAAGGTGATCTTTTACCCTTCCCCACACTTTAACGTATTTGATTTCACCTTCTCTTCAGCCAACCTACATATAGTAAACTAGACCTACACATGGTAAACTAGACCTATATATAGTAAACTTGATCTACATATAGTAACCCCAAACTACATATAGTAAACTACATGTATATGCATGTGAGAGCTAAGATTACATGTCTTGTGTGTGATCTATCTAGAATACATGGATTTGTACGCATGTACACCTACTACATTGCATGCATGTGTGTGAGCGCTTCTGTCTCTAAGCATGCTATGTACATTACATGCATGCGTGTGAAAGCTTGTGCATGTATACGCAAGTGCGCATGCGTGTATGTATGCAAGAATGCCTGAACTTATGTGTGTGATTTGCATATGCATGTAGCATGTATATGTACGTGCCTTTGAAGACATATGCATGTGTGTGCGCGAGCGCAAATGCTTAGTTTGATGTAGGAGTGTTTTGAGTCAGCAGTAGCTAGTTTGCACATTGTAATTTTGACTGGGTTGGGTATTTACTTCTCTTAAGGCTTCCCACAAGTAATGTTTTAGTATTACATGCTTTATGTTTGACAGGTTGTTCAGAACACTCATAAACCAGAGTGGAATGAAGCATTTCACATTGTAATTGAAGATGCTTTGCATGACATGCTATTACTAGAGGTGTGGAATCAAAAACTCTTGATAAAGGTAAGAGGTTCTAATCCATTCTTTTCGGTCTTTGGCTGGATTTAGTTCAGCATTTTCTAGTAAGGTCTAGCTTGAGGAACAATTTATTGACATGAGAGTGTCAGGTCATGATAAACCTACTGCATATATTTTTGGTATCTATAAAGGGTGGGAACTGTGTTTCTTCCATTCGGGGTGGGGGGATTTTGGCGAGTAATATCACAAAAATTATATTTTATATAGTTTTTTAACACAGACCTATATTCTATATAGTTTTTAGCTTGGAAATCATTTTCTCTCTCTAGAATTGGCCATTCTAGTGAGAAAAAATCAAGCAATGCTAATGCAATGAAGAGTCAATAGGGCATCTCAAAGTGCCAGAAGGATGATACAAGCTTCACAAGTGCATAGGAATTTTGATCCGGACATCATCATGTTTTTCAGATGTCAAATGCGGTCAATAATGCTCCCGGAATGGTGAAATTAGTGTTGAACAAGTGGGAACAAGGGCTAAGGCCATGGGGGAAGGGGCTGGTGGACCAGAATTGAGGCCGGTAGGTGGGATTAGGTGCTAGAGTGCTCCCCAAGCCTCCTTTTTGAGAGGTGCCTCCAAAAAGTGGGGGGAGTCCTTCTTTTTGCATGAAAAAGCACCTACTCTCTCT